>ARYC01020389.1:0-55527 GCA_000711775.1 Oxytricha trifallax
ATCGGCTTTTACAACGATGATGATCACGGCGCCGTGGTAAGCACGAAATACTATTTGGAGGACTCAGGAATCGACTACTCTTCCTACATTCAACATTGCATGGAGGCTGGATACTGCTCAGACGAAGATATCGACTACGCGTCTGTGTTCCTTGAAGCGAAAGACCAGTTTATCAATGGGCGATTCAAGAAGGTGGTGGAGAGTTTTAAGTGCACTTAATTGTACAAGAACGTGAAGCAACTCCCGCTCAATAAGCTCTTCAGGCAGCCCCTCTGGCACTGTGGCAAGATGAGCCAACGATCCTACACCTGCATGATCCATGCTATCAATCTGTATGTAGAGGGTCCACTCTTTGATTCAGTCGAGAAGTTTGTGAGCCTGTATTAATCGCGCTGACACATGACCAAGACCAGGAAGCCCGAGTTCCTCTGGGAGCACGGCGTGGCCTTCAAGAACTTGAGGAGACTACTCTATGACTACGACACATCCAGCTGGTACAGCCCTGAGATCATTCACGTCTTATCTGGGAGTGATCTCGCCACCACTGGAGCGGAAGGGGTTTCATCACTTAACGACTTAATCAGTGTGCAACTTAGAGGCAAGAAGAGGGCGCTCTTCCAGCTCAAGACCAGGGACACCTTCGACCTCGACACCAATAAGTTCTACCAGAGCCAACTGCACTGTGGGGCTTTCGTGAAAATTGACACCTAATGGTATATCATGGACTCTGCTGAGAAAGGACCCATCAATCTGAGAAGAGACAAGAAGCTGGTGACCGAATGGCTTCAAGGCATTCAGCAACTGCAGATCGTGGAGCTGGTCATTGACAATCCTCCTCGTGAGATGATGTAAGATTTCAAGAGAGAGTGGGAACTCACATTGAGTGGCCTGTACTTGAGAGCTGGCTCAGGAAAGCAGCGACCTAAGAAGAGAAATCGCAACAAGGTGAGAAAGGCAGACCGCAAGAAACTCAGTCAAGGCTCAGCTCTATACAGAGCAACAAAGCTGGAACCTCAGCCAAATCATAAGAAAACCCCAACAAGTGAGAACGCTGCTAGTCCTTATGCTACTCCAGATCACGATGAGTTAAACAAAGCTGCGAAGCAAACCCAACGTGCTCGTGATGCCAAGTTTGACAAGAAGAAAGAGAATGCGCTGAAGAAGATGGAGAACAAGGAGTACGATGAGCTAGAAAGGGAATTGAGGAGTGACCTGGGTATAGCAACAAAATACTGGAGCTGAAAGCTGGACTTGACAAACAGAAAGTGCTGCCATTTACCAAAGATTACATGAACAGAATCGACGAGGACTACCACAAAGAAGCAGGAATAGCTCTCACCTGGCATGCTTGGAGGCAAAAACTGCGCGCATGTGGTTGTTTGAGTAAGAATTCTAGAAGACTGTGGAGAGGGACCTAACCAAGAAAGGCATTAAGTTTACCCAAAACGATGTCAAGAGGAAGGTGGGAAAGCTCATGAAGAAGAGAAGAGATAACGTCATGAAAAGATTCAAGAAGGACCTGGCCATGCTGATGCAGAGCCCCACCTCCAACCTCAGTTCCTACAGAGATTCAAGCCCGCCCTCACCAAGGACACCGTAGATTCTTGATGAAGGAAGCATAAAAATTCAGACCAAAGGATGGAGAATGCGAAGAAATCAAGGACCTAGACCAGGAGAGGCAAGATCAACTAAAAGCTTTGAGAGAGAGATTGAGAAATTTGTGAAGTGAAATAAATGATATTAAGTTAAGAGTATTTGTATTTTGATTAATTTTATACGTCTACAAAAAATTGTAAATAACAGCATTGGGGTTTTATAAATATTTTATCAATTCGTTATTTTTATTGTAAATTATATATTTTCAGCTTTTATTTATTTATTTTTACAGTTTGTTTTTATTCTTTAGTTATTTGCTTATAAATTTATAATAAAAAGTTATTAATTTTCTATGCATTCTTCTAACCTTCTTTCAAATTATTTTTATATAAATTTTTTAATTAAACTGAAATTATATATTATAACTAACTTAATGGATATTATAATAACCCTAATGAGTATTTTTATTGAAATTAAAATAGCTGAGATATTATTGAAAAATTCGATGTAAAGGATATAAAATAATTATTTGCTAATATTTATTGATTAATTGTGTCATTTTTGCCTCTAGATATCTTATTTTGATAATTTCATTTACGAATTTATAATATTTAAACTCTTATAATAAAAAATACTTTATTTAAGACGGGAATTTTTTTAAATAAATTTTCATTTAAACTTAATTAATTCATTCCTTTAGAGTGTAGTCTCAATTAATAAAATAACTTTTAAATTTACGAAATTTCTAATTACCTCTAAATTTGCTTCAATAAATTTAAATACATTAAATATTTTAACTAAAATGTTCATTTATGATATTTATAATTTCAATAAATGATTTAATAATATATCTATCTTTAGTGTTGGTTGTTATGTTATTGATTCTGGATTTATTTTTAATTATTTATATCAAGACACAAATTAACACTGGAGCTTAAACCAGCCACAAAGATATAATCAGATATTCAAACTTTTTATTCTGACAAAGTTATAGAAACTTTGAAAAAATTATTATTTAAATGTAGATAATTAATTATTTTATCTCTAAAAATGATTGCTATTATTAATTCTTAATCTTGAATTTATTTTATACAATTTGATTAACTATAAATAAAAGATTAAAAATACATTTTACGTTTATTTTTTTATTACCATTCTGATTGTTATATTTTGATATTATAAACTTAAACTAGTAATTTTATAAAAGAAAAAAATCGAAATGTAAGAGGGTTTTATAAATAATGTACGTTCAGAAAGATTTTTACATTTTAGTTATTTCACCTAATACTTGTCTTTTTCTATATTTTTTATCTCTCCTTACAAAACAATTTGTTTACCTTATTTTTAAATCCCAATTCATTTTATACTTTCAAAAATTAAAATTTATTTTTAATTTTTTGGCTTTCTGAAACATATTTGTTTCATCTACTGCACCAAATTAATATAATTTATTCCTGAAGATTTGAACGATAAAAATACATTATTTTAATTAAGATAATTAAACTTCGTTATTTTTTAATTATTAATATTTGTTAATAACATATCATATTATTTAATGTAAATAATATAAATTAAATTTATTAATGATTAAAAGATACTTTTAAATAAATAATAAAGTTTTATTATTAATTTATATGAAAAATGAATTGATGAATCCATGAAATAAAAAATGATATAATTAAAATTAATTAGATTTATAGATGTTTAATATATTAATTATTTAATATATATTAATTAATTTTATTAGACGTCTAAAATCAAAAATAATTTAATTAGATTTCAAAATAAAATTATTAAAATTTAGAATTTATTATCGTTAATTATATTATATTAATTTGATAATATAGAAATTAAAAATAAAATTTATTTGTTAAAAAACAAATGATGTGAATACAATTTGACAAACAAAATAAATTATTAACAAATATGAATCCTGAAAAATGATCTATAAAAGATAAATAATTTACAGTTTTTATTTAATAATTCTAATCATAAATTTTATATCAAATTAACTTAATATTTTGTTTATAATAAATTATTAAATTAAAGTTATTTTTCTAAATTATAAATAATTTATACAATAAAAATCTTATTTATTATATGTCATACTTAAAATAATGAATATTTTTAGTAAAATAATATATTACCTGGGTAATAAATAGTCCAATAGATATAAAATAAAATGATAAATTAAATGATGTTTTCTTCCTTAATATTTTTATATAAAATCCTTTCCTAAAATAATCTCTATAATTACAAAGCATATTGTAATAATATTCTATAATGCCTTTATTATATTCTTTTATTTTTTTATTAATTATTTTAGTTAAAAATAATTATATTCTATTTATCGATATATTTTTCAAATAAATTAAATGAATATCAAGCTTTAAAATATTAATATCTTGAGTATCTTCCATAGTATTAACTCTATTAATAATAAATAATCAAATTAATTTAAGATATAATTAGATAATAATGAATTTTTGATTTAAAATAGTTAAATTAAGCTTAAATGATAATGTGGCGTTTTCAACAGAAAAAAACTAATTTATATATCTTTAATCTGATAAATTATAACTTCTTACAATTTAAGTAAATCAATTAACAATTGATAATAAAGATTATTATTATTGAGAAATAATAATTTATAAGTTAAAAATGTTTAATTAACACTAACTATACTTTCTATTAACTTTAATATTTTTTTAGTTTGTCTTATTGAATTTTAAAAATGGCAATCACATATTGATACTCCATTTAAAAATAACTAATTCATAAAATTTTATCTAATAAATTTAAAAATATCCTTATAGTTTAGTTTGTATGCTTTAAATAAATTATAAATAAAAGTATGTTGAAATTAGTGAAAAGAAAATCAAATACAAAAACAAACCCCATTAGCTAAATATATATAGGAGAGATATTCTATTCATACAAGAGCTTAATTACTAAATTAGGCAATAAAACAAGTGAATTGTATGAGGATAGCAGGATGCCTAAAAGTGGAGGCATTGAGAGTATTGGCAAATAAGATGTCATGTTATTCCTACTATTGGAAAGAGCTACCCTGCTTAGACTGCAAACCCTCATGCGATTCATGCCAAGCTTTCATTCCTTCTTGTTTGCATGGCTATTCAGTATGAGACCTTCGCTCTTTATCGTGGCTCTTCAACACGTACCACATTCTACACTTCACGATCTCGATGTCAGAATGTTGACACTTTTGTCAGAATGTTGACAGATGGTAGCTACTCAAAAGGGGATTCTTAAAGATGAAGCTAATAGGGACTCCGTTGCTCTCTCAGCGGGAAGAAATAGCACAGCCTCAGCATCAGTTTCACGGCCTCTATCAGCTCTATAGCATACAGCAGGAGTTTAATGGGCTACCTCAGAAAAGGGTCAAAATACCAACATTGGGAAGTCAGGCATTTATGGACTTTCAGTTTTGCAGACGAAGTAAGGGGCGAACCTTCGAATGGTGGGAGGCCAGTGGCACCACGCGATTCACCATGCAAAGACGGAGGGAGATGGAGTCTCCGACCAAGACATCCATCCCAGGGGCTGAGATAAGTGAACAACAATATTTGGAGGACCACCCTATTGCAGTAATCGAGCATCTTTCGCACATTTCCTGGATGTATTTGTGATGCTGACCATTTAAGCGAGTGTATTTCGTGCGAATCTCTCTGATCAGCTGCGCCTTTCCTGTAATGGCCAGTGCTCTTTCCCCCTGTGTGCGGCTGCATGCCCTATACGATTTCCCGTGTTGTCTAGAGGAGAGAGATCAGTCTTGATACATGTAGTGGTAGATGCCAAACTAAGGATTCCTGCGACCCCCTCTATTGCTGAGTGCCCACGCTGGCTTCGTTTCTTTTACACATCTCTAAACCATTCGTGCGCTGCCTTAATCCCCCAGAGTACTAGTGTATGAGTGAGTATCTTACTGTAAGTAACCGTTAGCATGAAACCCGTCTCAGGGGGCAGTATATATAAGCCTCTCTATAACAACTACTCTTTCAGTCATTGCGTTTCCACAAGCAGTCTCAAATCGAAAGCAGTTGCCACATATTGCTCTTCTTACTCAAATGCACCAAAGACTACTTGACAAATGCTTTCACCATCCTACTAACTGTTAAAAGAGTCACAAGTATTGTCGGTATCGCAAGAGAAGGCCAAATGACTGTTGGACTTTACAAAGCCACTTGTGTTTTATGGCAGCCATGTGATGTTCCCCTGCTTTCCTGCCTCGTGGGCTCCCCGCTGGTAGTCCTTGCACACTGTTGTCACCACTGGAAACCATTAGTACTGGTCATGAACTTCTTATCATCCTGGATCAGATCACTGTCTAAAGGAGGTCGCCATTTATAGCTGTTAGTAATAGCCTTTAATTAGGATTAAAATTTAACCCAGATCAGTCTATTAATTTGGTTGCTTGTTAATTTCTGAAGACCCCCCTATACATAAAATATATAAATATATATATACTAACCATAGACCTATAAAAATATGACTAGCAACCAAATATTAATAATAATTTAAGATTAATTCAAATTTAGATTTAATTTCTCCAACTTTCAAATTCAAATTCACTCATGGGGTTTTGGGGTTTTATCTAAAATATTTATCTGTGATTTTATGAAAAATAGTAGAAAACATAGTTGATTGTAAGAATTAATTTGGGATTTGAAAGAAATACTTTTTAATGCAATAAAAATGGATAAATACAAACAACTTTCCCCTTCAGCAATCGCCCTTCTTATCATTTTTTACTACCAGTCTTAGTTTAAGGGTATTTCATACTATTTCTGCTCCTTGCAAAGTGTCAACTCAACTCTGTAATTGCACATTTTAGAATAGATATTTTTAAAAATAAAAATGATAAATAAATAAAATGTACTAACAAAATTAAACAAATGTTTATCGTACGTTCTTCTCAATTTTAACTTCATCATCATTTTAATAATTAATTTTATATTACCAATATCTTATTTTAAACTAAAATTAACATTTTTTAAAAAAGTTATTTCTTATTGTTCGTAAGAATTTAATAAATAAAAAAGAATTTTTAGTTTTAGATTATGTAAAAATAAAATAACTTAAAATGACAATATAATTATTTAAGAAGGTATCAATTTTTTTCCATTAAAAGATTAAATATATTCTAAATTTTGGTTTTTAAGCAAAAAAAAATAATATTTAAAATACTGGATTAATGAATATATCTTTTCAAAATTAATTAAATATAAATTATAGTTCAAGCAAAAAATTAACAAACATCATAATAGTAAATAATAATGAGTATTGATGGATGATGATCACTCTAAAATAAATAAAATATCTTCAATTTTTTTCCATTTTTTCAATTTTTGAAATAAGATATTCATATTATTTATTGAGAAATTATACAAATAAATTAAATTATTTATTATTCACTCATATATAATAAAATTTAATGATTATAAATAACTGAAGTAAAATATACAAATTATCTATTTAGTTTTAAGAATTATTATGTTTAGATTACAGTATTATCAATGACATGAATAGGACGAGGGCTTTTTTTAAATATATATATATAGAGAACATTTATTTATGAATAAATTAAAATGTGATTTCTTCATAATCTAATTTATAATTCGAATATAAATCAAATTAAAAACAATAATTATTTTTTATAAAGTTTTAAAAATAAATTGTGTTTGCACCTGAAGATTTGTAAGAAATATTTATATTTTAAATTATATTTAAAGTATATAAAAATTAATTAAAATTTTTTATTTTTTATATTCTATTAAGTATAATAAATTTCTTAAAAACAAAGCAGAGTAATCCACCGAAGTCAAGAATCAATAATATTAGCGTTTATAATTAAACGTAAAATAAGAAACACCCACAATATATAATTTTATTTAGATTGATTCAGTTTAATTACCTTTTACCTCTTGTTTTATAATGTTTACAGATAATTTAAATATTTATATTACGATTAATAATTATAATTAAAAATTTTATAATTTATTGATTAATTATAATATAGATTAAATCTTAGATATATAAATGCAATATAATATTTTTAAAGCTATAATATAATTATTATTTAAAAATTATAATAATACCAAAACAAACATAGAAATTTTCTACGAAAAAGTAAATTTTGGTTTTATTAATGAATAGAAAGTTTGAACTATTTCGTCTAAAAATATGAATTATTATAATTATTAGACTTAATATATTTACTGATTATTATAAATCAATTTATTAAATTAATTATTCAAAATATAAAATAAAATCAAATAATTTTTAAAAATAAAATCCTAAAATTATATTGTTTTTATTTAAATAAATTAATTAAAATTAAAATAATAACAATTATATGCTTTTATCTTATTCTTTTAAATTTAATAAATATTGAATAATTTTACTTTTAAAATACCACGCTCTACAACAAAAGCTATTTTCATTTTTATTGATATATGAATTAACTATATATATTTATAAATATTGTAGGAATACATTCAATTCGGGAAAATAAGTTAAAATTTGATTAATTAAATATCAAAATCATGGCAGTTATGAAATACTAAGTGACTCAAAATTTAAATCTGATTCTATTGTACGATAGATCCCGCAATTTTAGCAAGACTTTACTATTGATAATATTCTTGAATCATCTCAGGAAGAGAGATATTTTAATTTTGAACTAACTCCCAAAAATAGTATAATGGGTTTTTCTCCCTTGGGAGAAGAGATAAAATTATTATAGCAATAACAACCACCGTCTTAATTTTAATGGGCTATCCAGTGAGTATAATCAAAACCAATAAACCCTTTCAGTAGTTTGATTGAGTTTTTGATTGATAAAAGTAGACTATTAGTTCATACTTTATTAGGGTTTTAATAGGGTTTATGTAGGGTTTAATCTTTAAATATTAGTATTTTAAGTGAGCATATGTGAGGTTTGGGGTCGATTTATGACAGTGAGTATATAGATTTATTGTTTAAGTTGCGATATGGATGTGATGAATATAGTGAATAACTTAAGCCTGTTCTGAATTATACGTCTATAGCAAGTCTTCTCCATAAATCTCCAGCAACTATGAGGTCTCACTGTCTATTAGCATTGAATTTAAAGATATAGCATCTTAATTCTAAGCCTAAGAGACCCTTAAAATTTTAGCAGCATCATTAATGATACGACTCTTAAATACTGGGCTCATTCTCTCTAGCATAGAGGGCTGTGATGTTTCATCGCCAATTACCTGAGCTTCACATATCTGCATAATCGATAGCTAAAATATATAAAAAGAACGGAATATCTTACAAGACAGTCAATCGCATTAAGAGTGATTGACTTTAATGTTCCATTTTATAAGACTAATTTAAATTATATATTCGATTAAATGCAGAGGTCCTAGAAAATAATATAAATTTCATGCACGCTGATGAGGCAGCATTTACATTCAATACCTTTATATCAAAGTCTTGGTACAAGAAGTATAGAAATATAAAAGTTTATGACTAAAAGGTTAAGGTTTAAACTCATGCTATTCTTGGAGGAATAAGTGAAGATAGTGGCCTCGAGACTTAAGTTATTCACCCTCTTTCTATAAAGACTGAATAATATATTAAGTTCTTGCAATAACTCAGAGATAAGTACACGGACTAAGAAATTATTCTATTCGTTGATAACTTGTCATTGTAAGTTCATAAAACTAAATACTCAAGGAAGGAATATCAAAGGCTAAATATAACACCTGTATTTAATGTTCCTTACAGCCCTTAGTCTAATGGAATTGAATTATATTGGGGGTTATTGAAAGGTCATTATAAGAAATTGCTGTTCTACCATTTGATGCATGATTTAAAGATAGATACAGTAGAATTATTAAGAGTGCTGGGAAGAGAGTCAGTGATGAGAAAGCTAAAGTGTGCGCAAGAGAAGGGAGATTTTGTATTTATATATAAGTATTAGATTTAAACGAATGAATAAGTTCACATATTAAATTTGCCCGTTAAGGGATTTGGCTTCTCTTTCTTTTTTCCTCTAAAGGCTTGCTTGGACCCATGTTTCCTCTTAGTGCCAGCCCCTGCATCTATGTTAATCTCGTCTAGCTTTTAGAAATCTTTGAAGAGCCTCTTACTCAATTCATGCTTTACTTGAGACTTTCTCTCTCTGTTTAATTTGCTGCGCTCTCTCATCAAGTATAAAGCAGTACCAGGTTTTTCTATAAAGTTAGAAGACTAAGCTTACTTGAGATGAAAAGATGCTTTTGAAGTTCCTACAGCCAGGTATAACTTATTTTATACCTTACTTCTCTTTTTCTTCAGGAGAGATGCTGTATCTTTTCTTGTGAGCTTCTTAAATAACTTCATTTATGTACTCAGGTATCAGAGTTGCAAGAACACCAAAGAAGAAGTTTCTCTCTGGCAACTTATTAGAGAGCTGTAGCTGTAGCTTTGATGGAAGGTAGATAGCTACGTCCTGATCACTCATAGCATAGTCATATAGGTTTGTCACTGATATTTCAGGGTAGTTAGGTATCTCTATCATCCTAATTTCATTAGAATTAAAAGCTTTTTTCTCTTCACTAAGCAAGGCTTTTAAGAATGAGATTTTAGTTCCCTCCTAAGTCGGCAAGAACAATCCAACTATTATTAATTTATTAATCTTACTTAAGAACTTACCTTGCTATACCAAATACCTATAAGGTCCTCTTTACTTCGAAATTTTCCTATTAAATCTTGAGATTAAATTCTCTTCATTGCATCATTCTTAGACTCCATCTTGCTTCCTCTTACTAGAAATGTTAATGAAATTTAAAATTATGGATATCCATTCTAAGTTTATTAAAATCTTACTACTAAATAGGAAGGACCTACCGGAGGTCAACCTTGAAAAGATATAAAGAGAAGCATTGAAAAACTTGCTCCAAGTTTCACAGATTGATTTCCATTTTTATCAAACATTCTCAATAAAATTGCTCCTAATAATATTTACTTATATTACGAGGCCCTCCAAATTAAGTTCAAACTTTATTAGCAGTTAAATTTTAAGGTTAAAACTTAATTAGGAACATATTAAATTTAAAAATGTTTAATAACATTACCTCCAAATTAAGTTCAAACTTGATTTGGAGGACCTCCTAGAACAAACTTCATTAGGAGTATTTTAATTTACTAAAATGTATAAAATTCTCATAAAATATGTCAATTTACAGTATTTTATGGTTAGTTAATTTTTTTCTCTCAGCAAAGAATCTACCAGAGTGTTTTATATTCTACTATATTAGTTTATCTAGGTAGATTTTATCATTATTATAATAAAATATATCAGAAAACTAAAATGAGCGCTAACCTTTTGAGAAGAGCGGCATTACTTGGATCAAGTCAATAAAAGTTATCATTCCAGCAACCAAGAAAAGTAGAGACCAGAGACGCTTGTACTCAGTGGGAGCCTACTCATGACAACTTTGACCAGTCTAGCTTTAAGATTTAAATATAAGCTAAGTAGGAGATTATCAAAGAAGCTTTGCAAATTGAGGAGGAGGTTAAACACCCCGCCATAGAGCATTAATAATTACCAGCCAAAGTTGACTATAAATGCAAAGAATGCAATAAAGTTTTCCCTTACAAGTCAACTTATAAGAGACACTTGAGAGATATACACAACGATATGCCAAGGTTATATCTCAAGCATTAAAAGAAAGATGGGAAGTATGTCTGTGAGTTCTGTGAGAAGCCATATTCTCATACTAGAGACCTCAAAGTGCACTTAAAGAAAAAGCACAATTAAAGTTTTGTCTTTATTCATGAACCTACAGGGAATAGATTCCTCTAAAAGAGGAGATCAAGAAACCCAGTGGAGTCTCTTAAAGTTGAAGTCTAGAAGTAAGTTAAAATCAAGAAAGCCGTCAAGAACATTCCAGTCTCTGAGATCAATAAAATCATGGTTAAAATAGAGGCAGTGAAGATTCCTATATTAAAAATCATTGACTTAGATTCTTGCCTAGAAAGCTATCTCACTCTTGAAGATAAAATAGAGAAGAGAGTCATTACTGATGACTAATATGCTTACAAGATATATCCTTTCAATTACTTCCTTGCTGATGACAAGTTCCAATGGAATTTGCTAATGAGTATTATGCTCTTTAAAAAGCAAAGTTAAATGAGTGCAGGCATATCATCTAGCTTGATGCTATTTTACTTGGTAAAGATCATGTAGCCTTCAGGCTTCCTTTACTTGAAATGACTTACAGAGAATTCTTATCTGACAATAGATGTCAGAGATAAATTAGCTAGATAGTATAGCAGATAGTTGAAGGGATTGAAGAGCTTCACAAGCTAGGTTATGTTCATAGAGACTTAAAGCCAGAGAACATCATGATGAACTTTCAGCCTCTTATAGTTTATATTATTGACTTCAACAGAGCTCAAAGAGTGCAAGCCTCTGCATAAGGAAATGTATACGGCACTCCTGGATATTTCCCAGAGAGAGAAAGAGGATTGGAGAGATGGAGACACTTAATGGGATATCTGGGCTCTAGCAGTAATAATAATAGAGAGCGACATAACAAGAAACGATTACTTTAGCTGCAGGGTGAGAGAGATTCTATGCAACGAATCAAACAATATCTCGATAAAAATTAAATAAATGGAGTTCTCAGAGAACTTGCATACTCAACTATTATCAAGCCAAGCTTAAGAATTAACAAACAATAGAAACAATCAAACAGCAACTTAGAAAGATAAAATTCAGAGAACTACCATATGACTGTAAGCTTATGTTCGTGTGAAATTTTTCAAAAACTCGCTTGTTATACTCACTTAAAATACTAATATTTAAACATTAAACCCCTACATAAACCCTATTAAAACCCTAATAAAGTATGCACTAACAGTCTACTTTTATCAATCAAAAATTCAATCAAACTACTGAAAGGGTTTTGGGGTTTTGAATATTGTTAAGGTCTGGAGACATTTTCCAAAAACATAACTGAAGGTAATTAATAATTAATTAATTTTGATTTTAAATCATTTTCCCAAATCGAATATATTCCTACAATAATAAATCTCGTTTAAAATCATAGATATATTCTAATATAAAATATATCTATGATAAAAATAGCTATCTATGAGTATAATCAAGAATTTTATAGAGGGGTGAAATCAATTAGACAAATGAATTTAATCAGCAGTTTGAGAATAAAAAATATCTTAATTACAAAAATATAGACTGAGTTTTAAAAATATGATAATTAAACTTTGGTTGAAAAAAATTAATGAAATTATGAATAATTCATGCAAATAAGTATTTTGTGAATACTTTCTGAATTATGCTAAAGTAAATCATAATAAAAACTTGTTGATTAACTTCAAGAATAATCTAAACAGATTAATTAAACATTATTCAATCACCAACACAGCAACGCACTTAACTTTTTTACTTTGCTAATCAAGTAAATTAAAAATTATTTGTTTTTAAAATTTACATAAATTAGAAATAAATATAACGTTTATAGTGCAGTGAAGGTATTTATAATTTTATTTAAATAATATTTTTTTAAAAAGTTTTAAGTAATAATTAATTAATAAATTTAGATTAATATTTAATTTATTTTTGATTCTTAATAATTAATGAAGAAAACATATTTTCAATGTTTATAATATAAATAATAATGATCTTCTTTATAAACATACTAATGATAATTGTCTTAACCAAAAATTTCAAATATTGAAGTGTAGGATTTTATTTTTTTCGTCATGATAAAATATTCATTTTAATTATAAATTATATAATTTACTTTGATTGCATGAAACATTTCAAATTATTTAATTTATATTGATATAAAAAAAATTATCATTAAATAGATAAACCAGGTCTTTTAATTTATTAAATTATAAATAATTACTAATTGTAATAAAGATTAGGTTACAGTTAGATATGTTCATTTTTAAACATATTATAAGACCATTTCCAATCGCAATATTTTAGTAATTATTTCATAAGCATTAAATTAATAATATGTTATATATGCTTAATTATTATTTATTTATTATTCATTATTTATAATTATCCTACCTAAAACAAACATAATTAATTTGATTTTTTTATACTAATATTTTTAATTTTTTGGACATTCAAATATTTTTTTAAATAGTATGAAATAATATATATATATTTTTATGATTTTTTAAAAAATCAATTAAAGGATGTTAATTCTTTTGATATTAAATTCATGTATTAATTTAAAATTATAAAGTTTTTATAACCAATAGTACCCATTTTAATTTAATAATCTAAATATGTTTAAAAAATTAATTCTAAGTTTGATTTCTTCCAAGTATAATTTAAAACTCTTTAAATGTGAGTGAGCATATTAGAATTTTAAATGTACTCAAAAAATAACATAATCTTAGCAAATTTAATATTTAATTATTAAATAATAATACAATTAATTATTTAAAAATATTAGAAACTCAAACAATTAGGAGTTGAATCTATACATATTAAATAATTTATTAAAATTTATAATTCATTACAGATATTAAACTATCTCTAAAAAAGTTTAATAATTATATTAATAATAATACTAATTTTATTACACTTAAGAATTTTATATGATATAATAATTAAATTGTTTATAATCATTAACATTACTCGAATTATTGTTACATACGATTTTCTAAATTTTTAATATGATATAATATACTATAAAAAATATATTACAAAAATTAATATTTTAATAATATAAAATAAACACTAGAGAAAATTTCCTTTCAATAATTTACGACTTAATCCAATAAAAATAAGTTTAAAAGAATTTAAATTTAAAGTATGCTATAGGATTACATATTTTTTCATTTCTCAATAGAAGAAAGTCTTATATTTAAATGATAAATTTTAGTATTCACTTTAAAAATAAAGCGGATATGGAATTACTCACGTATTAGTTTTAAAAAAATATCTATACTCTGGTATAAATATAAAAACAAATTAATTGTAAATTGTGAACTTTTTGATAAAGGTACATTTAAAGTCGTTAGCCAATTGGTAGTGAATGACCTGTAAATAATTTATAAATTTTTTTTACCAGTATGAGGAGGGTCTTATTTTTAGAAATAAGCTATCTTCAATAAATTAGCATAAGAGATATTGGTAGCAACTTAACTAAAATAATTTGTCCAGATATTAAAATAAATTACGGATTTTTTGTTTAGAAGATGTTAATAATTATCTCATAAATTATTTCATAGTAATTCTTTTTTCCCTAAATAATTTTCTATAGCTAAAGTATTAAACAACTAACTGTATTTTAATTTATATGTTACTTGATTGAATGAATCTATTTTATTAGTTATTTTTGCTTGTAATAGAGTAATTTAAGAAATTTTATAATATAATCTAACATCAAGGTTAAAAATTGTCTACAAAGTAGAATGAATTTGAAATCTATTATTAGTATATATTTATAAATAAATTTAATTTGATTCCCATCTCATGATTATTTTATATATGTAATTTTAGTGTTTTAGAAATTATCATAATGGTAAGTAAAACATAAAAATCAATTTGGGAAAAAAATATTGATAAAATAGGTTAAGATTAATATTATATAATACTTTTTAGTTAAATATTATATTTATAAAGTGATTATAGTCTTATAAGAGTAATAATGTAAATCAAATGCAAAATTTATCTTGAAAAGCATGAATATGGAGTCTAATACTGTCTTAATTCCATCTTCTTCCACTTTATGGTAATCTTAGTCATCATTACTTAATGTCATTGAAATTTCGAAAAATATTCGCTTTCAGCTTATTGGATTCAATAATATCACAACTTAAGAAGCTGTTGCTGAAACCACGTCTACCTCTATAAAGACTGTCAAGCTGGTGATCGCATTGAAAGAAGTGGGTGAACCATGTTTAGCCAAAATTTTGATAATTTAAGATGTTTTATAAATTAAATTTAACAAATTAAAACATATTTAGTTTTAATGATCAGAAATTAAAGTTTCTACTAATAGTTTAATTTATAAAGAAAATTAATCAGAGATGTAAAAAAAAATTTTAATCTAATACTTACTAATTAAGATCTTGTTAAATTTAATTTATAAAACATCTTAAATTATCAAAATTTTGGCTAAACATGGTTCACCCACTTCTTTCAATGCGATCACCAGCTTGACAGTCTTTATAGAGGTAGACGTGGTTTCAGCAACAGCTTCTTAAGTTGTGATATTATTGAATCCAATAAGCTGAAAGCGAATATTTTTCGAAATTTCAATGACATTAAGTAATGATGACTAAGATTACCATAAAGTGGAAGAAGATGGAATTAAGACAGTATTAGACTCCATATTCATGCTTTTCAAGATAAATTTTGCATTTGATTTACATTATTACTCTTATAAGACTATAATCACTTTACATTTAGTCATATAAGATTAAATTCAAAATAAACTAATTTGAATTTATTATTTATAAATGTATTTTATATAAATTAATTTTTTATAATGAGATTAAATTTTCAATTTCTGGAGTTTTGAATTATTTTTTAAAAAAAAGATTATCAATAATATTTATTTTATTAATTAACTCTAATTTTATAAAAATGTATATAAACAATAAATTGATTTCTAAAAATATAATATTTTTATATTTATCAACAAGATATATATTTATAAAATTATGAATAAATGTGATGAATTAAATATAAAATGTAGCAGAACCATAAAGCATTTTAAGTCTAAAAATCTACATTCAATCCAAATATCATTTTTAAAAAATTATTTAAAAAGAAATAATAGAGTTTATTATTTTCCAAATATTCAAATATCTACACATTTTAAAATATTTAATAAAATTACCTCACTAATTTTAAAATCGTTATATAAAATAATTTTATATTATATTTTTTATATAACACTTTCATAAAAGGAATATTAATATTTATAATCAATTCTATCTTTATATAACTATGAGGATTTAAAAATTAATAATAAGACTTCATTTATTCAAAAATATAGCGAACATATTAAAGAAAAAGGTTCTGTAATATAATATGTTTAGATAAAAAGATCTAAAAAATAGGAAAATATTTTTTATTTATAACTTAGTTAATTCAAAATTAAATAAAATTGCTTATCAAGATACTTATTAATTTGAATACTATAATACACTTATAAAAATTTCAAATTTATTAATTTATATTTTCTTTTTTTAAAATCTAATTAAAATAAATCATGATCATTATTGCATTTTACTCAAATTTAATTATAAAATTATATTTTTAATACATTATATAATAGTTTAAATTTATAAATGAATTCTTAAATAGCTCCAGAGTGTGCAATTTGCTATTAAAAATATAAAATTTAAGTTAATACATTTTAATTATATTATCTTTAAAACTTTTATTCCCATTCCAAAAGCCGATGTTGCTGTGGCCAATTTTATATAATAGAATTAAAATCATTAAAATACAATACATTATTTAATTGACTTATCATATTTAAATATAAAATTATTTTATATATACAGATTTAATAAAAATATAATAAATATTATAGTAATTTAATATAAGAATTATTATTTATTAATCAGTTAATAAATTATAAATAATTTACAAATTAACTTTTTCACATTTTATTTCTTTAAAAATTGTACGGATTTACCTATTGGGAGCTCTCTTCTAAAAGAAAATTTATAATTCTTTTATAATAATTTTATTCGTAAAAATTATTTATATTAAAAATAACCTTTAATTATCGTAAACATTTAGGCAAATATGTTTAAACATTTTCTGATAATAATTTACTTTATATTCATAAAAAGATCTATAAGAATTTAAATTTTATTTTTGGCAGCTAAAAGGAAAGTAGAATTTAATATGTTGTTTTATTATCATTTAAATTAAATATGATAATTTAGATTTAAAAGAAATTATATTTTAAATCATGGAAGCCTAAAGTATATTGATTGAAAAGTAACAAGCAGTAATTTATATTAGATTTTCGACAAAAATTATTACAATATACTTTAAGTTCTGTTTTTGAATAACTAATAAAATAACTACATTTCATTGATATGGAATTATTTTAAGGGATTATTTATAAAATCGAATTAATAAAGTAAAAGTTTAATTTTATTTAAAAATGATATAATTTAGAATATTTCTAAAAATAAGTACTTATATTAAATTTTTGTAATTCTTTAATAAAATATCATGTTAGCTTTTACTTAAATTTCTAAATAATAAAATGAAGAGACAAGTTAATTGTTAATGATATAGAAAATTTAAAATTCCTACTCACTAATTTGTTCTTTTTATCTGTTTACCGAAAATTATTATAAATATGAAAAATATCTCTTTTGCAGCTTTTATAATTTATTATGCAAAATTAGAAAATGATGAGATATAGAGTTTTTATTATTGATTTTTTTCCCTATTATATTTTCTATCGTGGTTACTTGATGATATATAGAAATAATAATAGAAGTCATTGAGTTCAATTCCAGTTAAATTTTTTGAACTCATTTTTGAGTAACACCATCTAATGCTAGTCTCTATTGACATTACGATTAATTTAAACAATTCTATTTGGAATTAGTCCAATTCTATACTGAATCATAAAATTATTCTTTATTGGCATTTTTGCTTTGGTTTTATACACAAATTTTAGTTCTAGACAATCAACAAAGCACTCTAAAATTCCATTAAGATTTATCGATAACTCTATTTAGATTTTTTGAATCCTAAGCCAGACAAAAATGATACTTAGTGGTTGTATGCTTTCTACATCAGTAAGAAAAAAATTTTAATCGTCATACCAACCAATGAATCTATAATTTCAATATAAAAATATTAAAAATAAATTATATTAGAATAAATAAAGGAATAAATTCAAATTTTACATAAAAAATTTTTTAAAATTAACAATGTTTTCATGGTCAAAAACTTATTGCTTTTTATAATCACCAAACATTAATTTACTTTGCTATATATATATATTATTTATCTCAGTTTTCCTTTAAAAATATTAATAGATTTTCTAATTATTAAAATTAATTAAAATATATTTCCTGCAAAATATATTTTAATTATATAATTGATTAAAAATTATATATATATATAAAAATAACTAATAAATATTATTATATATTATACTTTATAAGATTTGGTTTTTAAGTTTTATTTTATTTTAATAAATAAAAAATTTATATCTCTTTTATAATTTTAATTTATATTATAAAAAAAAATTAAAACCTGAATGCTTATTGATTTAGCATTAATAAAAATATAAAAATATTAAGTATTTTTTATATTTTTCTTTATGATAGTTAAACATAATAAAAGTCTGATATTTTAAACTTTTTGTTTATTATTAAAGCAAATTATCAAGGTTATTTTATATTTATTGGGTAAACTTTAAACAATAGAAAACTAATAAATTAAAGTCAGTCTCAAAATAAATTGTAAGAAATACATTTTTATATTTTCTCTCAAGCTTTGAAACAAAACTTTAAATTATTATAAAATAATTACTTTAATATTATTGATATAAATTTGATATATATCAATTTACTTATAAGTTAACAATTTATTTAAAATTAGTAAAATAAATTATCAATAGAATTTTATAATATAATATAATTATAAATTACTCACAAATTTTGCATTATAATATATTTTATCTTATATGTTTCTTATTTTGTAATTTTTTTAAATTAAATTTTAAATATTAAATTATTTATTATCATTCTTTTTATTATTTTATAAAATAGCTTAATACTTTTATTTGAAATAGAAAGTATTTGATAAAAATAATTTTATTGTTTTTATTTTAATTGCTAATTGAAGTTTTCACTTATTTATAACATGTAATTAAATTTTTAAAGGCAAATTGTCAATTTGTTATTAATTAAAATAAATGCAGAAACTATAATAACTTATATTTTTTAAAATTTGAACAAACTTATTGCATTTTTTGCTATAATTTAATGAAATTTAATTATTCTATTCTATATCAAATAGCCATTTTTGATCATTAATTTTAAAGGCTTAAAAGAAATTATTAACTTTAAATTCATTAAAATTCATGCATCGTAAGTGACATATTTTTAATGTAAAGTATTGAAAATAAAAGCTCTTTTTTCACAATTAATATATGTATTATGTTTGATATCTAAGGTATTATTACAATACAGTAAGAGCTATTTCATTCTATGATAATTACAAAAGAACTAGAAACATCACTAATCTCATTATATAAATCAAAATATAATCAAATTTTGGAATGGGAAAATGATAAAGTTCACATAATGCACAGGTTCATTAAATAGGTTTTTTTATTTTAATAATAATAATATTAATAATAATTATAATTAAAATAATCATAGATTTAGTTTGTAATAAATTATTAAAGCAGTGAATAGAAATTGCTTATCAATTATAAATAATGCTTTGATTCATGAACTTATTATATTAAATTTATTAATATTAATATTAAAAAAATTAAATTAAAATAATTTTAAGAGATACTTTTAATATTAATAATTATTATTATATTATTTTATATATTTTAAAACTAAATTATGATGATGATGAATTCGCTTAAGGCAAGTGAATTTAATAATCTAGAAATAAAGATCTCTAGACTTAATATATAAATATACATTAGTTTTAACTTTAGTACTATACATATAAAATTATAAAAAAGGACTCTTCGCAACTAAAGAATTGGAGGAGACATTCAAAAAAGAGGACAGATTTACTACTCGTCAATTAGGGACCTCTGCTGCGGATGAAGCATGATCCTGGGGACAGTGTCCCTCTCCAACAGCGCTAAACTCAATCTATTGCTGGTCTTGTAAATGTGATGCTTGTTAAACATTTTGTTCGCTATAATTGGGAAAGTGGTAAAACTTGGCACTTCAGAACCTGTGTCAGTGAATTTATGGGGGCCATAAACTCTTGCTTTGACTAAACTCGACTTTGGTTCTGCTCAAAGGCATCTTCCATATATCTGATTGCATTCTTGATCTTTGTCCTACACAACGAATGTATAATTTATAGATAAATTATCAATTAGTTATTAGTAAATGGATTATTTATTTTTAAGTTCAATTAAATTAAATATATTGAGCTTTTATATGTAATTTATATAAATTTAAAATACAAAAAATTAGAATTTTTGGTTTTACCCAATGCTCCATTGATAATTTCAAATTCTTATTTTTTTTTTAATTATTTCAATTTTAATATTAAGTATTTTAATTTTAAATTACTTTATTTGTTTCAAAAAGTAATGCTTTTCGTTTTTATTTAATTTGAATTAATTCAAAAATTAGCTATTAATTTTTAATATCTCAACTAATTAAGTTTAATCATTTAACTTTATTAGTTTATAAAAAGCTTAATAATAATAATTTTTTTATTAAATTTTAATTGTATTTTTATTTTATTTTTGTTAAATTTCAGTAATATTCATATTGCACTATTAATTATTACTAATATGTGTTGAGCGACGAGAAACACAAAACTACGACTTCGTTATCTTGAATGCAAATGATGGAGGAATAAAATTGAAAAATTCTAAAAACATATATTGAGCTACTTCTCATTCAGTCGTTGGAGGAATAAATGTTGCATGTACAACTTCTGGAGCAATGTAATCAGGAGTAACAAAAAAGTAGGGTAGGTAAATACTTCTAAAAATCCTAATGCCATCTTTAATAATTTATGGCCCCTATATATTATACATATATTAGTAATAATTAATACTGATTATAATATATTAGAGATCTCTTTTTTTAATTTCCCTTGCCTTAAGCGATTCATACACACACTACTCATATTGCTTTAATTTTGACTACTTCCCTTTAGTGAATTGAAATTCAATCGCTTATCAACACTCCCACTATTTTAAACTTAACCATTTTAACTTTGATCAACATGTTATTTATAATGAGTGTTCACATCATCACTAGTGTAATTATCAGCTTTATTTTTAGATTTATAACCAATAAATTATTACTCATTCTTTTTACTGACTGAGTATCTCCTATTTCTCTATTAATATTAGTGTGTAGAAAGAATATCTTAATATAAATTCACATTTTAAGGTGTTTAGAAGTTATACATCGAAGGTATTTAATCTAAACCATCACCATTTGATTAATATTGTGATTAAGGGGTTTAAATCATAAGATTTAAACTATTTCTCTTACTTTATTATCTTTTCAGATTCTATTTGTTTTCGTTTAAAATGTCTGGGTTGAAAAATGGGGAATATTCGTAGGATTTCTAGTATTATTGCATCAAATGAAGATTCTCGTTTTAATGTGCTTACTAAAGGTATTAATTGATTATCTATTAATTATTGAGTATTTTCTGGGTGTAATTAGCATGTTAACTAAAACCTGACTTCGATCTATTACTGTTTAGAATTTATTGAGAGCTTATACTATTTCTCATTCTTTACCTAAAAATCTACTACCTATTCGATAAGTTAGCTTTTGAGTTATTTTAATTAATTAATTGAGAAATAACTCTTTATTTCTTAACTTTAGGGGAGTTTAGGGCATCACCTTTGCCTACCTCAAGTCCCACCATTCCATCATATTATACTATATCTTCAGAATTGAAGTTTAAATCCAGATTCTCTACTATGTTAATGTTTTATGATAAACCTTAGTTCATTTTGCTTCTACTATTGAAACTACCTCCTTCATGATCTTTTAAATTAAATGTAACTTCATTTCTTCTCACTTAATTCTATGGCGTGAACATTTCTAAAGCATTGCTAATTTACTACTATGATGATATTATAACACTATTTCTGAGTGAAATCTACTTAGGATTCTAGTGATTGTGATTTCTGAATAAATTGTCTATATCTCTAGATTGCGACTTTATCTAATTTTGAAACAATTCTTAGCGTTTTCCCTTATATTACTTGAGCATTTACTTAAATACAGCTAATTTATGATTTTTATTAATCTTTTCATTATTATCGTTTGATTTTTAGGTTAAGTCTAATTGAAGCAGTCTCTTGGATTTATTTGCTTGAAGTTCATTTTATAATGGGTCTTAGATCTACTCTATAATAAAAAATTCTAAAATAAAGAAAGGGAAATACAATTTTACTTATAAATCAATATAAAAATAAATTTAGTATCTTAAATTGATAAAAATTAACTTCAAAAATAAGTTTTGCTTTTAATATAATCGGGATTTATAAATAATCTAAACATTACTTAGATTCCAAAAAATATATAATAATTAAATTCAATTTTCTATAGATCTGTCTGTTTGTAATGAATCATCTAGCTCTTATGCTATGTTGCTTATTTTTTGTGACTTCCTGGATTTAGACATATTGCTAGAATATCCATTTAGAATTAGAAAATGCATAAAATTAAAGAAATTATAATGAATTTAAAAAATATAATTATTATTTTTATCTATAATATTGAGAGTCTTGAGAGTGTTTTTCTTAAATTCCTGTGATTAATCACTTTATGAATTATCTTAATCATTTCCTGAGGAAGCCTCATCGTCTGACAAAACACCATGTCTTTCTTTTCTCTTCTACCTTATTTGCTTCAATATTTTATAAATATTTATATTAAAAAAGTTTTATTTATATAATTTAGATAATATTTCATCAGCTGTAATTAAATTCAAGTTTTCCATTAAAGGAGGTGCACTAATAATAGTAAATTTTTGATGAGTTTTTATAAAAACAAGAAAGATTTTGACAAATAAAATTGAACTAATGAATAGTTAAAAAAAACATTTTTAAAAAATATATCTAAAAATAAAATCTACTTTGATCATATTTAATGAAATTATTGTAAAAAAATAATTTGATAGGTCAATAGTATTTATAAAGTTGAATAAAATAAAATGATACTGAAAAATTCAACAAAATATATGCTAAGATTATCAAAATAATTTGAAAATTATGTATCTTACTATATTTAATTTTTAGAATTAAATAGTAACTGTAGGAAGTAATTATTAGAGATGAGTGCTTGACTAATCATCAATTCGCTTTTAATTTTTATTGATGCTTCTATTTTTATATGAAATCATCCGCATTAAATTCTTGTGCTATTCTCTCTGCAAAAAGTCCATGCCCTCTTTAATTTCCTCAATTGTGTTATAAAAATATTTTAATGATGCTAGTTAAAATATTATAATTAACTTTTTTTTAAAAAAATTAAACTTGCAATTAATTAACATATATATAAGTATGGACAGTTGTCCTAATTAACCCAAAATAAATCAAAATTATTTTATATAAAAAATTTTAATTAAAATATTTTTTGTTATCGTTAGGTGTGAAGAATTAGTGCTGACTGCTATGTGGGGATGGAGACAACTTCCCACTTTTGAATGTTTGTTACGTGTCTTAATTCCCAAATTGAAACGGTTGCTATTGCATATTCTACTAAAACCCTAGAATGTTACTGGCTGAGTACTGAGGAGACTGCGCGCCACCCAAATTCTTGTAGGAAATGGATTTCATGCTGAAGCGCTTAGAGTGGTCCTTACGCAACTTGTTTATTGCTTCGTCCCATTAGATGTAGTCGAACACGTATTTCGTCAGGTCTAAGATCTTGCCTATATAATTAAATTATTATATAAATAATCCTGGAATAAGTTCTTAAAAAATTGATAGAATTAATGTATTATAAAATTAAGATAAAAACATAGTATTATAAGGTGGGAGTTTTTGTTGCTGTTTCTTTTGAGTGAATTAAGTCTGCGTTTCATACGATTATCATAATAATTGAACATTTCATCCTGATCATCATTAAAGAACTTGATTAAATTCTACTGCATCTTTTGGAAGTGCAACATGTCAAGTTTTTTAGCATAAATATCTCTAAATTAGAAAAACTATATTAAACTCTTATATATTTCAAAGTTTGTAGATGTGCTGAGGAGTGAAAGTAGTTGGGAAAGTCTTAAGCACCAATTACAAGTTGAGTGAGGTTTCTTCTTGATTTTTAGAGGCAATAGTGAATCTATTAACGAATTAATGCAGGACTTTTGCCTCGTCATCTGTTATTCCCAAGTATTCGTTTTCTGCTTGATCTTTCTCTATGAATTCCACTAGTTCACTAATCAAATAATATAAGATTTTATCAAATTCAAAGCATTAATGAATCGTTTGTAATGAGAATGTTAAAAATAAATTAATAATTTTTCTTTCAATTATTTTAATGAATGTCGTCTTTATTACTGTTCATCATTAACCTGCCAACCAACATCTTCAATTACATTGAAATCTATATAATTATTATAATAAATATATTTTACAAAAGTTGAATAATTTATCTTAAATTTTAATCTATAATATATTTTTAAGAAATCTCTGGGTTTTCCTAAATTTACTGTCTCATTTCTTCATTATTAGTGTCAATTGATTGATATAGCATCCCAGATGTCTGTCTCCTAGCAAAGTGCTAATATTACTATCTGTATGCTCGTAAATATGGATTTTCATTAAGGAGTTTATTATTCATTAAAATTTATAATCAATTTAAATTCTGTTATTTTATAATCTTAGTGTCTTATTTCTTTTAAAGCTAAATTAGATTAATAACAGATAATAAATTATTAATGTTATCTGTTCTATATTGAAAAAGAAAAAACTCTTTTAATTGAATTAGAAATATGGTCCAAATTCAAACCCAAGTAAATAATTCAATTAAATTTCTAAAGCCCTTTTTTTGTATGAATTTGCATGAAACTTTTTCTCCCCATGATTTTAATTAGATAGCTAAAGATATGCAGCCACAACCAATTCCTTCCTAATGATGTACAATTCATCAGCTCTGACCTCATCCTCTTAGTTTTTAATTTTCTTTTTAATCGACATTTTCTGAGTGAGATTTCTCTGAAGTTGCTGACGTTGATTGAAGAAAACTAGAGCGTTCTCTGCTACTTAATTTAACTATTGAAAAGATCTTATGATGTCTCTATAAATGTAATATTTGTGCTTTTCTAGTCTGTATTTCTCTTCGTTACCCTAGTCAAACATCACACTTATATAATCGTAATAAAATTGGGATTTTTTTAATTTAGCTGGTAAATAATTATTTTAAGTTTTATGAATATTATTTATTAACTGAAACACTCAAAACTCCAAAACCCCTTAATGAGGTTTACAAGTGTCTTTGATTTGTAGGAAATTTGTTAGGGGTTAGGGTTATTGGTAGGTTTTAATGTGAAATATTTAGTAAATGTATTTATTTTAATCACTCAAAATGCACTTTTAGATAATGTGGGAGAGGTCTGAAGTTTATCATACTTAACCACAAATATATCTGCTCTATTGATATGTTTGATCTTGAGTTTGGTTTTATTATTATTGACTCTGCCATTTGTTTCATTGATTTAGATACTCTTGTTTAGTCAATAAATTGCTTTATTTTTTGTTAGCATCCTTCTCGCTCTTTGTAGAGCAATATTCATTGCGAGGCATATCGCACTCTATCATTATTGCTGCCATAGCCCACACATCCCATTGAAAGTCACCATCTCTCCAGTCTTCTCTTTCTGGATAATAGCCTGGAGTTCCCATAACCCTTCCAAGCCTTGATACTTCCACTCTTAAAGCTCTGTTGAAATCAATAATTGTTACTGTTACTGGTGAAAAGTTCAACCATTATATTCTCAGGCTTGAGATTCCTGTGAACAAAGCCTAACTTATGAAGCTCGTTGATACCTTGTATAGCTTTGGTTGCTATTAATGCAAGCTATCTATGATTTCTTTGATCAGTTATGAAATCTCTGAGTGTTATTTCAAAGTGTGGTAGTCTGAAAGCTTCATGATCTTTGACTAGGAGAACAGCATCTAGCTTTATTAAGTATTTGCACTCTTTAAACTTAGCCTGAGTAAGTACTTAATATTTATTAGTAAACTCCATTAAATATTTATCATCACAAAGGAGATAGTTCAAAGGATATACCTTATAAGCATACTGATGATCCTTCATAACTTTCTTGTCATAGGAGTATTCTAGAATTAAGTAGCTTTAGAGAGAAGGATCTTCATCAATCTATGCAAGTACTGGAATTTTCTTGTATTCTATTTTAATCAAGATTTTAGTGACCTCTGATGCTAAGAGGTTGCGTGCAATCCTCAAATGCTCTGAATCGCTTGCTTGTTAAAGCTCAGCAACTTAAAGAGGCCTCCCTTGCTTTTATTTTGTTGAGCAACTTCAGTTAAGTGTCTTAATCTTCAACTTCTATTTCTTTCATGTGAGGTTTTAATAGATATTTCTTTAAGTCTCTTGTATAAGAGTACTACTTATGGGACTCAAAGCAGTCATAATTTCCATATCAACTTTATCATGCTTTAAGTATACAGTAGGTTTAGCTTCCTTATGGGCCTTCATATGCCTGTACCAGCTAGATTTATGAGTGAAGTCTCTTTCACATTTTTCACAAAAATATACTTCAACTTCCTCTGCTTGCATTGAAATTTCATCTCTATATTTCTCCTCCTCTCTTTTTCCCACACACTTGTGTGCCATTTATTTTCTATTATTAAATTCTATTTTAATAACAGAGACCTCAAGTGATAACTCTGGTAGTTCTTTATGAGAGTTCATCTCGCAGCATTCACACTTTTTATTGCTGCCAAAGGTAAGTCTCATTTAGTTTGTTGGAAGTGCTGTTGTTTTTCATAAAATATTAGCTAATATTTAAATATGAATTTAAAATTATAAAACTGTCTCTATAACTCAGAGCTTATATGATAGCTTTGCAAGCCTACAAGTTTCAAGGGAAGTTCTTAGAGTATGAGAGAAGAATTATGAGTGTTAAGAGACGATCCAGTTCTACATATGGGTGAGGAAGTAACCATTTTTACTTTCAATAATAAGTTGATTATAGTACGTACCGATTTAGGAGGTGCACCTAATTAAGTACGTACTGCTTTAGGAGGTATTTTGTGATTTTATGATTAAAATTAGGGTGCTCCTAATTAAGTACTAGCTTTAATTAATGCTCCTAATTAAGTACTAGCATTTTAGGAGCTGCTCCTAATTAAGTACGTACCAATTTAAATTTTAAAAATATGGAACTATAACAGTAGAAATTGATATCAATCTCTCAAGTTTGAAACCAGTTCTCAAAACCTTCTCCATATCCTTCTTAGAGGTTGACCTCCTATAGGATGCCCATATTTAATAGTAAGTTTTACAGAGGTATATAATTGAAATCAATAAACTTAAATTTGAATATCATTTCTTAGATCTGTAAACAAGATGGAGTCAATGAATGATGCAATGAAAAGAGTGCAAGCACAAGAATTTATTCAAAGATTTAGAAGTATGGAGGATTTGTATCGCTACCTGGTGCAGCAAGGTAATGAACTCATAGTGGCTAATCTTTATTATGTAGTTAGTTTGTTCCTGCCAACTATGAAAGATACTAAAATTTCATTTCTAAGAATGATACTCTGCGAAGAGAAGAAAGCATTGAAAACTTAAGATGCAAAGCTTGCATAGATTGCAAACTATCTAGAAATCTCAGTGACTAACTTATACGATGATGCTATGAATGACCCAGAAGTTTCGCCGTACCTGCCTACTAAGAAGCAGCTGTCAAATAAACTGCCTGAAAGAAACTATTTCTTTGGTATACTCACAACAATTAAAGGTGATTACTTGAAAGAAATTATTCAAGAATCCCATAAAAAGAGGTACAGCATCTCTCCAGAAGACAAGAGCAAACAAGGGATCAAGATAAGTGAGAGCTGGCTATCAGAGCTGCAGAAGCACCCTTATATTTCAAGTAAGATTTGAACTAACTATTTAGAAAAATCTGATACTGGCATCTTCTTGATGAAGGAATAGACCAAGCTTCACAGAGAGCGAAAGTCGCAAAAGACTATAATCAAATATTTAGCCTCCAGAGTCAATGAACACTGATGCTGGAGCTGGCAGTAAGAGGAGAAACTTAGGAGGAGGGAAGTAACAGGAGAAAGAAAATAAAGATAAGGCAGCTCCTACAAAAGAAATTTAAATGAGATTTATATATTCATTAACTTAACTATAAAACTTATTGGTATACATTCACTCTCCCTTCTTTGGCATATTTTTAAGCCAATTAATTATCTGCTCTCTTTGCTGAACTTTTAATAAAGTCTACTATATCGATAGGTATGCATCAGGTGGTATAGCAGCAGTTTCTTGTAATGACTTTTAATATACCCCAGTAGAATTCGATTCCATTAAACTATGGGCTTTAAGGCACGTTGAAAACTGGTGTTATTCTAAGTTTTTCATAACTTTTCCTTGTTTCTTTTGTCTTATGAACAGAAAAATTATCAACGAATAGTATAATCTCTTATTCAGGGGTACATATTTCAGAGCTATTCTAAAAACTTTATATATTTTTCTCTGTCTTAATAGAGCGAGGATGAATTATAGAAAATAATCGAGAATCGGTAAATATATTTTGATATGAATTTAAATAATAATTATTCGTATAGAGGGTAGCAGAAATGGAATCCAGAAACAGCTTTGTCATCACTCCATTCTCCTTCGTATTTTGCTCCATCTGGCCATACTTACTTTGCTGTTCCCATCTTTTTCCAGTGTCTCACGAGCTCTCGGTCTACTGACGTCGCCACTCCTGCTGGGAAGTATTGCTGAAATATAATTTTTTTAGATATGTTTTTTGTAACTCACAAATTTTAGTGAGCAACCAGCTTCTTCTGCTTCTCCATTTCTTTATTTCCAATGATAATTATTTGTTTTAATTTTAATTTATCAATTTTCTATTATTTTCTATGAATAACATAAGTTTCTAAACCTGTAATCCTCGCTAATACCTCCAAGAATTGCCATTGTTTATACCTTGACCTTTTAGTCATATACTTCTATATTACTTTGCCAGTTATACCAAGACTTCTAAATGAAAGTGTTGAAGGTAAACACAGCCTCGTCAGCATGAAGAAACTTAATAAACTCAATGTTTACTTTTCATCTAGAGTTTATCAATAATTAATAATTTCATAATTATAACTCTGTTAAAGAGTAGATAATAATAATATAAATTGACTTAATTGTCCTATTTTTAATATAAAAATGCTTAAGTAAGTTGTCGCCAAAGAAAATGTCAGATGGCGCCTAAAGAAAATTTTTTTACTTTGAAAATTAAATCTTATCCTTTCCCAATAAAAAAATCTATTCTTAAAAACCTTATTTATAAAGGTATTAACTTAATAAAATTTAGCTATAAATATTCAATAAAAGCTTAAAAAGTAGTATTTTGCTCAATAAAACTAAAATTTTTGATCAATTATCTGTTGATCTAAGTTTATATTAAGCATAAAAAAATTAACTTAAAATCTAGAAAGAAATTAATGAAATTTCACAGCCATTTTAAAGTAAAGTCAATAAAATAAAATAAATTTTTGCATAAAAAAATGAAGGTTGTTTAAAAATAATTTTTGATAAAATTTTAAGTTTTATAGTTTTATATTTCTCTATTACTTTAATTCTTTTCATAAATGAAAAGATTATTCTCATATTTTATAGTCTTTCAATTAAGTTATTTTTTAATTTAATTAAGAGTTTAATAAGTTAATTATAAAATTAATTCTAATTAAAGAATTCATTATGAGATTAAATTATAAAACTTATTAGTAATATTAATTTGAAATACTATCAAATAATCTTAAACTTACTAATATAAATAAAGTGATTATTGTTATTTTAAGCTTAGTTTGAGAAACTTAAATTTTTTAGATTTTTGTTAAAAATTTACAAATTAAAGACTTACTTATAATAAATTATCATTGATAAAAAATAAATTAAAATAGAGGTATTTTTAAAAGAAAAATTATAAGTCCAATAAAAAACAAAAAAATCTAAAATTTAAAGAGTTCATTTCTGTGCATTAAGTGAAATAGTATAAATGAAAGAATGATAAATAAAATTAGTTTGGTCCCTTTTTGTCATAAAAAAGTAAAAAGTTGAAATTATAGTTGATAAAGCTCTTTATAAGCTAAAGTATGAAAATTATACATAAATTGATTCAATTATTTACAAACAATCTATATACATTGGAATCAGAAGATAAGTATAATAAAGGGTAAAGCGTTGTATTAAATATTGTATGAATAAATTTTATATTTTTAGAATTTGTTAGAGTTTGTAATATTTTGTTATAGTTTGTTAGATTTTGTTAGACTTTTAAAAACTACTATTAATTAATCGATTAACTATATAGTAATTAAAGAGTTATGATTTATATCCTTACTCTATAGATTTAATTTATGCATCATCCTAGAATAATGCTTATGGGGTTTTGGGGTTTATTACTCTATTAGGCTCTCTGCATTTAATTATAAATATAATTTTAGTTATTCTTGTAAAATGGCAGAGGGAAATCAATTACTCTTTTGATACGATTTACACCTTTTTAAGAGATGCCATTTCGTTTATAAATGTTTGCAACATACTATGCAGAGATCTTCAACTCAGGGAACTGGCGGTGAAACATAGTAGCTCGTTGGTCGAGAGAGAAGTGAGCCCAATACTTCAAAGTTTTCTCATTAATAAGATAGTCAATTTGCTTCTATAGAAACTTTGATTTCCTCTAAGGCTTAGAATTCAGCTATTATTGCTTTAGTTATACTGCAGTCAAATCCCCAAAACACTTTCAGTAGTTTGATTGAGTTTTTGATTTTTAAAAGTAGACTATTAGTGCATACTTTATTAGGGTTTTAATAGGGTTTATGTAGGGGTTTAATGTTTAAATATTAGTATTTTAAGTGAGTATATGCGAGGTTTGGGGTCAGTTTATGACAGTGAGTATATAGATTTATTGTTTAAGTTGCGATATGGATGTGATGAATATGGTGAATATCTCAAGCCTATTCTGAATTATACTTCTATAGCAAGGCTACATTATAAATCTCCAGCAACTGTGAGGTCTCACTGTATATTAACATTGAATTTAAAGAGATAGCATCTTAATTCTAAGCATAAGAGACCCTTAAAATTTTATCAGCATCATATTGACTATCTTATTAATGATAAGACTCTTAAATACTGGGCTCATTTCTCTCTAGCCTAGAGGGCTCTGATGTTTCATCGCCAATTTCCTGAGCTTCACATATCTGCTTAATCGATAGCTAACATATATAAAAAGAACGGAATATCTTACAAGACAGTCAATCGCATTAAGAGAGTGATTGACTTTAATGTTCCATTTTATCAGACTAATTTAAATTATATATTCAATTAAATGCAGAGGTCTTAAGAGCATAATATAAAGTTCATACACGCTGATGAGGAAGTATAAACATTCAATATTGATAAAATACAAAAGAATCGTAAAAATTATTAGTTTTAAAATAAATAAACTGCCAAGTTTTATATAATGTTAAATCAATTTACATAATAAAAAGCGAAAAATAGAGAAAATATGTGTTTTCTAATATGCAGTGAATTATAAATGTTTGTAAAATACTAACAGTGATTATTTCAGAATTATTTTATTTATTATTTTCTAAAATGATTATATTTGAGCGAAGCCAAATTAGTGAGGATGTTTAAAGTGCAATAATTAATAATCACTCTGCGATTTGTGTAGATTCTTATGCATCGCAGTTTAATAGTTGTTAGACTAAATTATTAATTAAAACAATTTCTTCAACAAGAATGTGAAATTAATGTACTTTTCTTGAAAATTGGTCCTGATATTGGGAAATAAAAATTTACTTATCATAAAATTTATCTGATATGTGATAACATTTTCATTTCTTAAACTGGTAATGAATCATAATTCTTCATTTTTAATCATATTTAAAGAAATAATAATAGTAATTTGTTAATTTGTGAATTTAAATAATTTTTAAATTTGAAATATTTATGATCAATAACTTTATATCAAGGTCATGGTACAAGAGGTATAGTAATATAGAAGTTTATGACTAAAAGGTTAAGGTGTAAACTCATGCTATTCTTGGTGGAATAAGTGAAGATAGTGGCCTTGAGACTTATGTAATCCACCCTCGTTCTATAAAGACTGAATTATACAGAAAAGTTCTTGCAATAACTCAGAGATAAGTACGCCGACTAAGAGATTATTCTATTCGTTGATAACTTGTCAGTTCATAAAACTAAAGACTCAAGGAAGGAATATGAAAGGCTAAATATAACACCTGTATTTAATGTTCCTTACAGCCCTTAGTTCAATGGAATTGAATATATTGGGGGTTATTGAAAGGTCATTATAAGAAATTGCTGCTCAACCATATGATAAATGATTTAAAGATAGATACAGTCAATTTTATTAAGAGTACTGCTAAAAGAGTCAGTGATGAGAAAGCTAAAGTGTGCGCAAGAGAAGGGAGATTTTGTGTTTATAAATAAGTATTATATTTAAAAGAATGAATAAGTTCATATATTAAATTTGCCCGTAAGGGGATTTGGCTTCACTTTCTTTTCTTCCTCTTAAGGCTTGCTTAGGCCCATGTTTCTTCTCTTAGTGCCATCCCCTGCATCTATGTTCATCTCGTCTGGCTTTTATAAATCTTTGAAGAGTATCTTACTCAATTCATGCTTTACTTGAGACTTTCTCTCTCTGTTTAATTTGCTGCGCCCTTTCATCAAGTAAATAGCAGTACAAGGTTTTTCTATAAAGTTAGAAGACTAAGCTCACTTGAGATGAAAGGATGTTTTTGAAGTTCCAACAACCAGGTATCACTTATTTTAATACCTTGCTTCTCTTTTTCTTCAGGAGAGATGCTGTATCGTTTCTTGTGAGCTTCCTAAATAACTTCATTTAAGTACTCAGGTTTCAGAGTTGCAAGAACACCAAAGAAAAAGTTTCTCTCTGGCAACTTATTAGAGAGCTGTAGCTTTGATGGAAGGTAGAGAGCTACGTCCGGATCACTCATAGCATCGTCATATAGATTTGTCACTGATATTTCAGGGTAGTTAGGTATCTCTATCATCCTAATTCCATTACACTTAAAAGCTTTTTTCTCTTCAATCAGTAAGGCTTTTAAGAATGAGATTTTAGTTCCTTCCTAAGTTGACAAGAACAATCCAACTAAAATGAATTTATTAATCTTACTTAAGAACTTATTTTGTTATATCAAATATCTATAAAGGTCCTCATTACTTCGAAATTTTCCTATTAAATCTTGAGATTAAATTCTCTTCATTGCATCATTCATAGACTCCATCTTGCTTCCTCTTTCTAGAAATGTTATTGAAATTTAAAATTATGGATATCCATTCTAAGTTTATTAAAATCCTACTACTAAATAGGGAGGACCTCCTGGAGGTCAACCTTAAAAAAATATGTGGAGAAGCATTGAAAAACTTGCTCCAAGTTTCACTGATTGATTTCTATTTTTATCAATCTATCTCTATTAAATTGCTCCTAATAATGTTTAATTATTTTAGAAGGTCCTCCAAATTAAGTTCAAACTTTATTAGGAGTAAATTTTAAGGTTAAAACTTAATTAGGAGCATATTAAATTAAAAAATGTTTAATAACTTTACCTCCAAATTAAGTTCAAACTTGATTTCGAGGACCCCCTAGAGAAACAAAACTTCATTAGGAGTATTTTAATTTACTAAAATGTATAAAATTATCATAAAATATGTCAACTTACAGTCTTTTATGGCTACTTAATTTGCTTACCTCTCAGCAAAGAACTACCAGAGTGTCATATACTCTACTATTATAGTATATCAAGGTAGAATTTATCATTTTATAATAAAATATATCAGCAAACTAAAATGAGCGCTAACATTTTGAGAAGAGCGGCATTACTTGGGTAAAATCAATAAAAATTATAATTCCAGCAACCAAGAAAAGTAGAGACCAGAGACGCTCGTACTCAGTGGGAGCCTACTTATGACAACTTTGACCAGTCAAGCTTTGAGATTTAAATATAAGTTAAGTAGGAAGTCATCATAGAAGCTGTGCAAATTGAGAAGGAGGTTAAACAATTCGCCATAGAGCATTAATAATTACAAGCCAAAGTTGACTATTATTGAAAAGAATGCAATAAAGTTTTCCCTTACAAGTCAACTTATAAGAGACACTTGAGAGATATACACAACGATATGACAAGGTTATATCTCAAGCATTAAAAGAAAGATGGGAAGTATGTCTGTGAGTTCTGTGAGAAGCCATATTCTCATACTAGAGACCTCAAAGTGCACTTAAAGAAAAAGCACAATTAAAGTTTTTTTATTCATGAACCTACAGGGAATAGATTCCTCTAAAAGAGAAGATCAAGAAATCCAGTGGAGTCTCTTAGAGTTGACGTCTAGAAGTAAGTTAAAATGAAGAAAGCAGTCAAGAACTTTCCAGTCTCTGATATCAATAAAATCATGGTAAAAATTGAGGCAATGAAGATTCCTATATTAAAAATAATTGACTTTGATTCTTGCCTAGAAAGCTACCTGACACTTAAAGATAAAATAGATAAGAGAGTCATTACTGATGACTAATTCGCTTACAAGATATATCCTTTTAATTACTTCCTTGCTGATGACAAGTCCCAAATGGAATTTGCTAATGAGTAATATGCTCTTTATAAGGCAAAGTTAAATGAGTGCAGGCATATCATCTAGCTTGATACTATTTTACTTGGTAAAGATCATGTAGCCTTTAGGCTTCCTTACTTGAAATGACTTACAGAGAATTCTTATCTGACAATAGATGTCAGAGATAAATTAGCTAGATAGTATAGCAGATAGTTGAAGGGATTGAAGAGCTTCACAAGCTAGGTTATGTTCATAGAGACTTAAAGCCAGAGAACATCATGATGAACTTTCAGCCTCTTAGAGTTTATATTATTGACTTCAACAGAGCTCAAAGAGTGCAAGCCTCTGCATAAGGAAATGTATACGGCACTCCTGGATATTTCCCAGAGAGAGAGGATTGGAGAGATGGAGACACTTAATGGGATATCTGGGCTCTAGCAGTAATAATAATAGAGAGCGACATGCCAAGAAACGATTACTTTAGCTGCAGAGGGAGAGAGAGATTCTAAGCAGAGAATCAAACAATATCTCGATAAAAATAAAATAAATGGAGGTCTCAGAGAACTTGCATACTCAACTATTATCAAGCCAAGCTAAGAGAATTAACAAACAATAGAAACAATCAAACATCAACTTAGAAAGATAAAATTCAGAGAACTGCCACATGACTCTAAGCTTATGTTTGTGTGAAATATTTATAAAAACTCGCTTGTTATACTCACTTAAAATACTAATATTTAAACATTAAACCCCTACATAAACCCTATTAAAACCCTAATAAAGTATGCACTAATAGTCTACTTTTATCAATCAAAAACTCAATCAAACTACTGAAAGGGTTTTGGGGTTTTGAGTGGAGTGTACAGTTGATGGACTTCACTTTAAGCAATTGACTTATAATTAAGTACTGGTTTGATATATTAATTATATATCACTTGCAGTTTAAACACTAATCTATATACTATTCATCATAAATAGACCCCAAAAGCCTGCTATTTTTGTCTCGCATTTAATTAATAACCTCAACCCCTAACAAATTCCCTACAAATCAAAGCACTTATAAACCTCATTAAGAGGTTTTGGGGTTTAGACTGTTATCCAAACATAACACATTCATTAGCATACACACATCAACGATTGCAAGATACAAGCAAAAAGCCCAGCCAAAAAATGTCCATAGTATAAAATGCATAAATTTGTTAAGTTTTCCATCAACCTTGAATATTTGAATGTAAGTTTTTATGATAAGATAGGGTGCAACTATTAATCCACAAATAAATGTGCCTGTCAATAATAGCATATTTTCAAGCCAGTAAACCACATTTTAGAAATACCTTGAAAACTTCTTCATTGCTTCTTTGCTTGGAGCTACCAAGACTATCGTAAATTAAAGATTTTTTACTTAAATAATATGTAAATTAGTGTTATTAATTGTAATAGTGGTATGACTAGGTAATTCATAGGTGGTGGAATCATAACAAACATTTCATAGCCATTTCTTTCCTCCAGAGATTTGAGATACTTTGTAATAAAAATGTATTAATACTCGATAGAGTAGAAATCTCCATTTTTAATCATAATTTCATAGACTGTCGTCAAGATAGCAACTAAGTAATTCAATAGGAAAATGTTTGAGATTATGACATGAATCATTACTAGAATAGAGTGAGAGGTAGTATAATTTCCCATGGATTTAATCTAATAATTTGCTAGGAAAAAATCTATCATCTCACGAAATGTTGAGGTCAGACTCTTATAAGGCAATGTCCTAAAATATTATAAAGAGTAGCAAAGATTGTAGTCATTAAGATCAAATAGCAAGACAATATCTCAATATTCTATCTATTAAATTAACATAAATAAACTTTGATTAAAATTTGAAATTCTATATATGAAGATTCTAAATTCTTGTTGACGATATCAATACTTATAATTTAATTGGGAAAAAGTATGATTGAAAAGCTGAGTTACTTTTGTAAAATTACTATTCAAATTTTTATTCATTCTGCAACTAAGAGAGCGACCATTTTCTGAAAATTCTCTTTATTAATATTTAAGTTTTTGCCAGTTTTCAGTCTTTCCATTATCACTAAAATGGCGTAACTACTATAATTATAATAGTTATCCATATATCTTGCTGCTATTCTTTCATGACCCACATCACACAAAAGTATTTGGAATAAATTGAGATAATAAAACATGATAATTTCCAGTTCATAACTTATGCCAAAATTTTCTCAACAAATATAATAAATATTAACAAAGATAATAATATTAAGAGTGAACCATCTTGATTAAGTCCTCAATAAAGAAAACTTTCAGTTTATCATCAAATTTTTATTTGATAATAAATAAAATTGGGATGAATTATTATTATTTAATTAAAACCAATCAATTTGACATTAAGAATAATTAAATTTATTTTAATATTTTACAAATGACCTTTTTACTTTACAAGACCAATAATATTTGCTGATATTTAACTAAAAGTCTAGAGTATTTTTTAATTAAGCTTTTATATAGCAATAATCGATAATAAATATTAATTTTTTATTCATTAATATCTTATTTATAGAGAAGTTACCTTTTATTTGCAATTTCTTACATAGTTTTATATGGCTTTTTTAATATATTAACAATTATAATTGAAATTTTTAATTCATAGTATTTATTATTTAGATATATTCTAAAATCGTATTTAATTGCAGAAATGTAAATAGTATAAATAAAAAATTACTCACAACAAATGAAGCCCTAAAAATTCTTATTGTAAAAGAATAAGTTGCTATATTAATTATGTTGTTATTTCGTAATCTTACTGTATAAAAATCATGCTTCTTTGCTGCACAGCAAACTTTATGATTATTTCATCGAGTTGAAGTGGAAAACGAGCCACTATCAAAGCTGCAACTCTATCCTCACAATTATTATAAATTAAAAAGTATATAATAATAAATATGATATATGATTATAGCTATTTTAAGTAGATTGGAATTGAAACTTATTGCCAAGATTTAAATATAAATAATAATAATCTTTCATAAAATGACTTTATCTTGTTAATCTAAGACATTGATCTGAAAATAAGGTTTCAGTAATCGTCGGATTGAATTCTTTTTGGAATAAAATAGTATTAACTAATTTAAGAATGATGTCATGGCTATTATTTATATTAATCTATCCAATTTATTTGTTAATTAATTCTTTAATTGACCAATCTAATTTAATTGGGTTATGTTAAGATCATTTTTGAATAATCTTGTGAAGCGAGATATATTGATAATGAGATAAATCCAAATAATTGAAAAAATATCTTTTCTACGAAAATGAAAAATTAAAATATCATACCAATAGGCTATCCACAAGTATTAGGAATTAGGGATTTTAGGAAATTATTAATTCAAAAAATTAAATAAAAAATTTATAAACTAATTAAATTTACATTCTCAAAATTAAGTGCATTCCAATTATATTAAATTATCATGTAAATTATTTTCGATAAGATCACATTTTCTCTTATCTTCTGTGTTTTAGTATTCTCAATAATATATTTTTAAATTTAGGATAATTTTTTATGATCTTCCTCTTCTTCAGCAGAGTCAAATAATATATTTAAATAATGTTAGTTGTCTACAGAAGAGTCAGACTAATCAAATAAATCTTCCTTTTTAGAATTATTTATTAAAATTAATGAATTTATTCATTATTTAATTAATTATTGTCGTAACAGAAACTCCCAGGAATTCCTATTTCTAGTTCAATTTAGGGAGTAACCAAATTAGTGGCAGTTGTAAAATTTCTGATGGTGTTAAGTTTAAAAAATTGGGGTTTGACTTTTCAATAGTGGTTGAAGTTGTAGTAATAGTTGTAGTATTTGTAGTTTTTGTAGTTGAAGGCATTAGTATTTCTGATTTTTTCAAAGTTTATCACATATATAATGTTTCAACACTGATGTTTAAAATTCAAATATTTTGACATAACGTTTGCCATTTTTTAGGTTAAATAAATCAATTTCTAATTAAAAATTAATATTAAATTCTAATATTGGAATAATATGAAACTTATAAGGCACAGCATCTTCAGTAGGTACATCTCTAAAAAGAGTACCAACTAAGTTTCTATATAGATGTTTGTAATGGGATATATCCATATATTCTATTTAAGTCATTCTAAACAAGACAATATAATCATAAATGAGATGGTTTGCCTGAGCATCTTAAACAGTGTAATGGTCACTTTTGAGATAAAACTAATAACCAGGAAATAACTGAAAAATCTCAACCAAGCCATAACAAGCACCACTATCATGTAATAGTCTAAGAACCACTTCGACTCTTCGTTATTGCCAAATAAAAAAATTTATATAGATTCATAATATATGAATTTGTTTATTGATTTTATTGTGGAATAATCATTTGGTCTGCTCTGGCATTACCAATAACATTGAAAGCTAAAATGTTCACAAAGCCAGATGCAATGTCAAATAATATCCAAAGATCGAATTCAATCTTTCTGCGAGAGAAGTAGTTATATTGAGAAGAAAAAAAATTAAAAAATTAATTTACAACTTAAAATAAATATTCAGATTTTAACAATAGATTAGTCTTCCTCCAAAACTAATAAAGTATGAAACCGAGAGTAGAGTCCCAATGAAATTAATCTACCTATAAGATTCTAAATTAAATTAAAATTTATATCAATGATCTCCTCTGGGGTAGTAGCATTTTTATATCTCCTCTAATTGAACAAACTTAGATAGTAGTAATTGATGTATTGAAACAGTCCCACAAGAAGAGCAGCACATAAGAAATCTCTGCCAAAAACGTAATATATAGACTCCTCTCTGAATTTCTTCTGATATATGAAATTGTACTCCTCTATATTTGGCTTGAAATTTTCGCCTATAATATCCCCAATTTTTACTTTGACTCCTTTGAGTTGCTTGACTTCATGATAAATCAAATATTCAATTCTAGAGAAATGTTACATTTTTCCATCAATCATCTGAGAATCTTGGCCCTCCCAAATTTTATCTAGGAGGAACTTGAGTTTGTTAATGACCACGAATTGCATAATTTTGTTGTCGGTGATGATATTGAGCACACTACGATCTGTAAAATCTTTTTCTAGAAATAATTGCTCAACATTCTCGAATTGCATGGATTCTATAACGATTCTACCTAGACCCTCAAGACGTTTTATGATAAGGTTGCACTCAGTATCCAAGTAATTGAAATCTATAAGGAATTATTGTGAAATAATTATTCTTACGAAGTTTAATTTATCTTAAAAATTGGATCATAAGAGCTAATGTCAAAATAGGGTTGTATGTAATCAACATGTAATTTGTGTCTAAATTTGGTATAACGACAAGCTGAAATTATATATAATGTGAAATCACTATGAGAATTCATTAAAACAATTCAAGGATATGCTTACTGCAACTAATTTATTTTAAATATAGCAAATATTTTTCTGAAGTCAGTAAATAGCAGCAAATTAAGTGGATACAGCAAGTTTTTTAAAAAAATATATCTATTATTTCTTATAATCTTTCCATAAGCCAATTTGTCAGTTCTTATTTGTGCATATAATCCAAATCGAAATACTAGTTTCTTAAAGCATTTTTAAGGAAGTATTGCTTTTCAGTGGTTACAAGATCGTAGAAAAAGTCCCAATCAGAGAATTGATAGTAGTTATCATCGATAAGTAAAAATTCTTTTCTTTATTCACAAAAGTTTCAGGATGTTGCCTCTCCCATCAAATTTCCAGAAATTAATCTGTAGAAAGTGTAATTTTATAATTAATTTTCTCAGCTTCTTAAAAGTCATATTAAGCGTGAAAAAAATTTTGTTTATATAATTATATCATCGATAAGATCATCTTCTTAGCTTTCTGTACTTTCCTCATTTTTTAGTGGTGCCAGAAAATTCTTATTATACAATAAAATTAATTCTAATAGTTTTATATAACTCTATCCTCACCGATATTAAGAGCTATTTTAAGGATAATTTTCTTATACATTTTATATATCTTTTTTTGTCAAGTCAGACTTCAATATTGACTTCATCTTGTATAATATTTTTATATTTTATCTGTAAAGTAGAGTTTAACATAAATTATTCTGAAGAAATATTGAGATTTACTTGAAGAAAGTTTTTGGTGGAGCTGACATTTAAGGTGTCTTTGGTTCTTTGATTTGCAAATCTGAATCTATCCTCTTATCTTCAATATTATTAGTATTTTTTTAATTCTCCGTCATCCTGATAATTCTTATTCTTCATTTATTAATGCTTCTTCTTTGACTTCTTTCCCTAATAACTATCATTATCTTCCTCTAATATGGTATATTTATTATAAATTAAAGTATAAATTAGCCATTTTTTTAATCAAAAATAATTTATCACAAACAATTTAAATGTTAATATTCTAATCCTCTAACTATAACTATATAATTTATTATAAGTCAAAATCAATGACTGGATTCATTATTAAACTAGGTTGCTTGCTGCCATCCCTTGATTTACTGCCAGACGATGCACTTGCCTTTTTCTTTGTTGACAAGTTGTCCACTGATTAAAATACGTGTTATGTTAGATCTTCCTTTTTCTTGGCTTTGTAGGAATATTGGTTGTTTGGGGCATTTACTCCACCTAAAGTTTTCTTGGAGATTAAATTGGAATCATCGCCTATTTACTTGTTATTGCTATTATTTAATTAATTTATCAAATTATGGAATGCATAATCATTATGATAAAATTAAGTTTATATCAGATATGATAAGTAAGCTGATCTCCATTGTATAAAATCTATATTTAAATTAAATCACTAATAGAGTTTATGATGATTATTCTAGTTTAAAATAAATATCAACTCATTAAAATCAATTGACTCCACTAATTTTGAAAAATCATTAACTCTAAACCATAAAGTTTTAACAATAGCTTTGTTAGTATTTGGGTTAATGCTAAACTCATACACATTAACCAGTTTCCACACAATTATTCTGAGTAATTTATACTTTTTATAGAAGGTATTCGCAGTTTTGATTTGATTATTTTATATGGCCAGGAAGAACCCGAGGAGAGACTTGTTCCACAGCTCTTCCGCCTGCTTTTCCTTGTCTAATGCCTTTTGAAGCTTGAATTGATGTTAACTATAAACAAATTTATTATGATTTTCTATTTTTAAAAAAGTGGAAGTGTTTAGTGGATAAAATATAAATTATAAAGAATTATGCTATGAACAGCAAATTTGAATGATTTAAAGTTAGAGATAAGGATAAAATTGAAGTGTTCGATTAAAAGCAATAGATGGACATGCAAATACAATATTGATAAAATAAAAGTAAGTTTAGGAATATAAATTAAAAATAAAATTAAGTATTTTTCAAAAAATTACTTTGACTTTTATTTAAACTGTTTGACATAGTTTATATTAGCTATATAATTCACTCATCTCGTTTTTTATACTTTAATTTATTTTACAATATTTTAAAGGTTATTCGGTATTTGAATTCAATAATTTAAAGTTATGTTCTTCTAATAAATCGAAATATGATTGTAACTAATTTATTTAAAATTAATTATTAATTATTATATCTTATAAAATCTATTATATTATTGGTTTACTCTTGTTGATTTTAAATCTCATATTAATGAAATTTAGCTAATAAAATTTGACTTACACTACAGATTCAGTATCCCCTTCGAAGGCTGCTCTTAAATATGGATCAATAATATCAGAGGAGATTATACTATAATAATAATTATACTTATTTGAGTTAGATTTTGCTATTTTTAATATTTTAACATAACCATCACATCGTTAATAATATGATTGAATGAATAATTAGATTATTTATGTGGAAAATCCAAGGAAGCCATGATTTAATTTATTTATAGTTTTATGTTTTAACTTACACTGAGTACATGTTAGATTTTTATCTGCCGAATTGATCTAGTTACGGGTTAGATCTATTATTTAAGTATATGCTAGATACACCCATCATATTTCCAGGGCCATCGTCTTCCTCATCTTCTATATCGTGTTCCTCTAGCTGTAATTTTTAATGTGAATAGAAAAAACATCATAATGGATAATATTTTCACTATATTTTTGTTGAAATATTGATCCCCCATAAATTTATTGGAGTTTTATTTTTCTTTATCTTAATGGAAGTATGAAAATCTGCGACCTCCACTTCCTTAGTTTCCACTTTTGAAGGAATTTTATGAATACATTTTCTTTATTGTTAGAATACAATAAATTATTTTTAAAACTAGTTTTTAAATTAATTTTATTTAAAATAAAAATTTTATAATTAGACAATACTAAGGTAATATTATAATTGAAATTATATTAAAATGAAATCCCGATATAAAGAGTAATTTAATTTATTATTAAAATTCACTTTATAACTTTCTATTAATTTATAGTAAAAATATATAATTTAAATATCAAATTAATATTCATTTTAAATGATAATAAAAACAATATAGATACATTTTGAATATTTGCAGAGTTAATTTTGTTGTTGTAATAATGAAATTTATATTATCTAATTCTATCTTTTTCCCTATTTTTATTATTAATTATTACTCAATTAAAATGGTTTAATTTACAATTTTATAAGCTTATAGGTATGATGAATAAAGTAAATATAGTTATTAAATACAAAGTAGATTGAGAATTGTAGGAATACATTTAAATTATGAAAAAAACTGATTTAATTTTATAATTAAATAATTATAATAGTTTGCAGTTAACTTTCTTGAAACCTTGATAATATGTTAATAGTCGATAAAGAATTTAAAATCAGCTGGACTTTACAAAAAAATAAATCGACTTTTATTTTGGCATTAATATTAACTAATGAATTTACCCAAAATTAAAGTCGATTTATCTCGCTCTAGGGATGAGATAAAATATTACCACCAATTTTAAAGTCCACAGCTTATTTTAAATTCTTTATCGACTAGTACCATATTGTCAAGGTTTCAAGAAAGAAAGTTAACTGCAAACTATTATAATTGTTTAATTATAAAATTAAATCAGTTTTTTTCATAATTTAAATGTATTCCTATTATAAAAAAGTTATTTTTATCTAACAACTTAAGAGTTTAAATAATAATTAATTTAAAATTTATATTTATTGATAATCATTGGCATAAGCTCTGACATTTAAGATAATAATTTCTTTATAATTTTATGGTTAGAGGCACATATTGTAAGAATTCAATTATTTATAAAACTTAAAATTTATTATTTTCTACATTTTTTTGCAATATGTTTAAATATATGGATTAAACTTATTTAATTTTTTTAAAAAGTTTAATATCATTATAGATTATACCAGTTTTTTATATTATTTGAGGTTAATGATAAAAGCTATAAATTCCTATTAAGATTTCTTAGAATTTTCGTAATTATTTGAATAAATAATTTTTGTAACCTCTTATTTTAAATAAATTAAACTTAATTTTCTAAACATTTTATGGTTTTAAACTTTTTTATATTTTTGTTTTAATTATCTTAAACGCTTAAATCTATGATTAAAAATTTGCAGAAAAAATTTATTAAATAAGAAATACATTCTTGGTTTTTTTTATATATTTATTAACTAAATTTTTAACACTCATTTGTATCCTTAACTTAATTCGCAAGAATTAATCTCTTGTTAAAACTAAATAAGACTTTAAAGTTTAATAATCATAAAATCTTCTAATGTATATAATAATTATTCTAATCATGAAAAATGTTAGTATATTACTGAAATCTCATTTTTATGGAAGTTTCAAAAAAATTTAAAAAAAATTGTTTTTTTGTTAAAGAGGATTTGCAAGAAAATTATTTTATATAATTATTCATAATTTTTTTTAAAAAAAAACATTGATATAATATTTTAATCGGTTTTACAATTTTTTCATAAAATTTAATTAATAAGTCTTTGAAGGTTAAGAAAATGCTTCACACCCCGTTATAAATTGAAAATTGTTAGGAAAGAATAAAAAAATTTAAGGATTATTTTTTTTAGGACTAGACATGTCAACTCTCTATGCTTCACAGATAATTATTGGTTTAAATCGGAATTAAATATCGATTTGTTAATTTTAATTAAGATTCACTAAACTTTTTACCAACTAAAGTTTTATGGCGTCTGCAGTAAAAATTGAATTTCCATCTCTCAGTTATTATTCAGCACTGGTTCAGGATGCTAAAACTACAAATAAAATGTGAAATAGCCTTGCTGGAAAACTTGGAGCCTAAAGTTCCTTTCTGAGGCCCTATTTGTTAATAAAATATATTCAAGTAGTTATAAAGAAAACTATTTTAAATACATGAAGAGTTTATAGTAGATCATAAAAGAACTTGATATTCTATTTGATCATAGACAACAATCTAGCTGCCAGAAGCTGTAACATTGAAGCTACTGTAATTTTTGTATGATGTTATTAATCTTTTGACATTTTGACTAATTAACAAATGTTTGCTTCAAAAGTTAATAAATTTTCCTATTCTTATTATTATTATCTTAAAAAATTTTTAAATTAGCTAAACTTTAAATATAAATATTTATAATTCATTTATCCCTTACTATTTCAATTTGTGTAAGTATAATAATTTTTTTTTTAAAAAGTAAAGATCTCATAAAATACCTTTCCAAAAAAAACATTTTATTTTATCACTTTATTATTATAAAATATCATTATATTTTTATTTTTGATTTTAAACAATTGCTAATAAATAATAAACCTTTTAATTATTACTTACCTGGGAATGAGAGCGGAGCGAGCAACGAGGGAGGTCGGACTTGGCTGAAAAGAAATGGAGAAAAAAAATTTTTTTAAATCAAATATAGTTAACCCTTTCAGTCGATATCTAAAAATTTACATAAAAGATGTACAAAATTTTCAGAACCAGGACCTAATAAGTTTTGGAAAAAAAGTTGTGAAAAAAAAGATAGAAAAAATTTCAAAAAAAAAGAATATTCAGTCTACTATCATAATGATGGTTCCCTATATAGTATAAAATTCCCAGGTAAGTAATAATTATTACATTCAGTTGAGATATTTAATATATTAGAGATCTCCAATTAAATTTTAATCTCTTTTAATTAAATTCTCTAATTCACTAATTCACTAATTCACTAATTAGCCTTTTATTACAGCAAATCTTAAAATTATCTATTATTCATTAATTATTCCATATTTTATAAAATAATTTCTCTTGTAATAGTTAAAAATCAAGTTAAAGCTAATATCTTGAATTAGAATTAACTTGGGGATAAAAGAAATTTAAATTTAATTTTAATACTAAAATTATGAATCTATGATAATTTACCAGGTTTAATAAAAAAGATATTTATAGTAAACTAATTAAATAAGAAATTAACTAAGTCTAAATTATTCTAAAATTTGCTTCATTTGAATAGTTAAAAAGATTCTTAACTATTTTTAGATTAATGGGGTAATTTTTCTATTTAATAAAAGAATTGGAATAACAATTCTTAATATGTTTCTTTAATTATATAAATTATTTTATATTAGTTAGGTCTTATTTTTAAAGCCTTTAATTTCCGTTATTACTCAAAGGTTACCTGTAGAAGATTCCAAATGTTTAGTGCCAATAATCATCCTCATTGAGTATTACTACCACACAATTAAAACATATCTAATTTTTATAAATAATATTATTAATAAAATATTGTTAAAAAATACACAATCAAAGCCAGTACCACAAAAATACCAACAAATATGAGCATATTTGTTCCCCATATCATCTACTTCTGATTCTACACATTTCTCTAATAATCTTGAAATAACTGCTTGATTTGGACCACTTTTTCATCGCTACTTTTAAATTTCAGCCTCTCAGTCTCTTGAGCTTTGATCAGTCTTTCTTCTTCTAGTCTTGTAATGGCGAGATTTGTATTTAAAATTTTTATACTTATTTATATTTTACTTCTTTGAAACGCATTTCATACAGTATAATTTAATTTACATTTTTTAAATATATTTGTGGTTTAAGCAACAATTTCTTGTTCTTTTAGAGTTATCACATTAGAGTAAAACTATTGCTTGTTTTCAATGCTTCGCTCTATTTCAAGCATCTAAATATATAAAGCTCATAACTTTATCTAAAAACATTGAAAAATATCGAATTATATTTATTAGTTAGCTCATCAACTATACCTCTTTTAAATGATATATTATTTAAAAATCTATAGAAGATAATAACAATACTATTTTTTCAAGAACTATTTTATACAAGTGAACATTAATCTGATAAAATGGATGAATGAATTATTTCTATAATATCCCTTTATATATAATTGGTTTCAATTCTAAAATTATTAACAAATATTATCACATATGCCATTCAGTATCATTCCATTTCAAATAAATGTAATTAAGTAATTACAGAAAGATTATCTTTTGACTTTTATTAAGACAAACTTTAATTTTTTACATATTTAATAAATAAATTAATTAAAAATATCAAATAATTATGAAAAATTGCTCTTCTTTTTTATTATCAATTATTCATCATAGCAATCTTACTTCATTAAATAATACAAAATGAAAAATTTACAAATTTAAAAAACTAATTTCTAATAATATTTTATTAGCTAGCTTTCTGTTTTTTATCAATATTTTTTAAATGAAATTTGATTAAATTTAAAAATATTAAAATGATTGAATTACATTAAGGGATAAGAGAGCTTATTAATATCTTTTTATTTTATTTAAAATATAAAAACATTTTCCTTTTCTAATATTTATTTGCCTATAAAGATATTATAAAAATACAAAGAAAATTGTATTTATTTAAGACTAAAGCTTAATAGTTTATATTGATTTTCAATTCATTGGAAATAAGTATAGTGATTATATATATACCTATTCTTCTTATTTCTATTTTTTTCCAATATTTACTAATTATTAGAATCTTGAAACTAACTTTCTAACTCTGAATTATCCGATAAAAATTCTTTAAAATCCTATTTAATGTGGGTTTTAAATGTCCAACTGAGTTAATTCTGCAAGTTTATCATCAATCTAGCTTTTCAAGGCATTCTCAAATGTATCGAAGTCAAAACCTCCAGAAACTTAATTTGTGAGATTACCTATATTTTTCATAAGATTTTCTTGCCTAACTAGATCCTATGATTTCTAAATAATATTAATCTTGAACTTTTCCAACTCATCTAAATTGGTTTTAAAAAAAGAATTTATTAATGCAAATTGATTTAAATCTTATAGAGTGAAGGAGAAATTATAAAAACTTATCCCATCATAAACTAGTTAACTATATTAAAATGATATAAATTGACAAGTTATTCTTTCTCTTTTTGTTCATTTTGTTAAATCTCCTCACTTAAGTTTTAGTACCTCTACTAGTCATAGGCTACCTCTCTCCTCAATTAAACAAGTTCACTGTCCAATTAAGTTTTCTCAGTGATAGCAGAATTGGTGTGATTTTTAAGCTGAGCAATTTTAGTTTAAGTTTCTAGAATTGTCACTTGAAACAGGTCTAATTGATTTTGATAGTCAAACTAGATCTTTCTTGTTTAATCTTAGAAGTCAAGCATATCTTGTCTATAATAATATAAAAATATTAATGAGTAAAGTCGTAAAAAGATTTAACTTATAACTTGAACCTTGAAATTCTTGAATTAAGCTGAGAATCCCTTGAAACCATAAGTAGCTTATAATTTTTGAGTTAATGTTTCTAAATAGTCCTTAAGTACGAGTTATCTATCCTAAGCAAGTTTTATTTTTGCATCAAGTTCTTTGAAATTTTACTCAAATGCTTGTACTTTCAACTTTTATAATGAGTTATTTTAAAATAAAGTCTTTAATATCAATTTCATACTTTGCATCATTAACCGCTTTATCAAAAGATTTCTTAAGTTCAGCTTATCCTTTAAATAGCTACTCGTCGGTGAATTCGTAAATTTACCATTTTTATTATCAATGCATAAAAATATGTACAAAAAAGTTAAAATATAATTGAAGACGCTCAAAGTACTAATCAGATCCCCTTAATTTTTAGTGAACAATTTACTTGATTATTTAATTTAGTTCAAATTTAATGCCTGCTCTTTCTTGAAAACTGCGACTCTTTAATTTATTGACTAGAGCTTAGCTTTCAAATCTTTTAAGGTTTTCTCACTTTTTTCCATGCTTGATCTCTATTAGAGCAGTTATTAGTCTAAATTTGTTTTTGCATCTAAAATTTGTTGGTTCTTGGCATCATTCAAATATGTTAAAATTTTTAAAAATTGTAGAATGTGATAAAAACTTCCTCAAAATAATACAAATAACCATGTTTAAATATATAAGATTGTCACTTGCATACTACTTTGTCTCTTCTAAAGTTTTATTATTCTCATCGGTTATTTCTTATATCTTTTCCTTCCATGTAACAGCTAAGTCCTACTGGAATTATTTTTAGTAATCATCCTATGAGATTTATTAAACTTTTTAATCAGCATTTTAAACTTGATTATCGTCTTGACTTCCCTCCATTTTGTTAAGAAATAAGTATTTAATTAATGTAATTTATCATATAGCAATCAGATAATCACTACTTCATAAGAATTTAAATAACTCATTAAGATAAAGAAAAATAAAAGTAATTTGTTTTAAGGATTTTTATGAAAGTTAATAATCTGTGGCTTTGAATTATATGATTAATTCAGCAAGTTTTGTAAAGGTTTCTAGCTGATTAATATTTAACTGCTTTGATAACAATCGCTCAACCTCAAGGGGAACTCATGTCATCTCAACAGTTAACAATTCATTACTTGGTTTAATCATAAACATTGAAGTTGTTCTCAAGTAGGTACTGACATGCAGCGTTTTCATCTCCCTTGAACTTTTTCAAGGCTTCAACACATTCATCGAAGCTGCCGATGCCGGCTTCTGTCATGGTGATTGCTGCTTTGTATAGCAATTCTTGGTTCTCTGAGACTTTCACAGTCAATTCCAAAACTTAGCCGAAGCTGTTGCCCTTGGGCCCGAAGAAAGCTAATTAAAGTTTGAAGGTGTCACCCTTATCAGAGAGCAAGTCGATATTCTGGGGAATTTGAATGGGTATGTTTAACTTGAAAGTTTGCATACCTCTGACTTCAAAGTCGATGGGAATATCTCCGACTATCAGCTCTCCGTTCTTTTAACTAGCTTGTCTATCGAGTAGTCCAATCAATATCCCAGAATAATTTGGATATTATTTAAATATATTTGTGAGTAATTATAATATATTATTCTTATAGTTTAAGAATTAAATTAAGAAGGAGTAAAATAAGCTATATGAAGGTAAAGAAAGATATTGTGTATATTATTTATTAATTTTTTTTTATAGTAATTTTTTATATATTTTTGCAAACATTTTATTTTATTATTAATGGAAGACAAATAATTGATAAAATGTTAAAATTATTAATTATAAAACTAATGAAACTTAATGACAATGTTTTTAATTAAATCATTCTTTATTTTATTTAGAAATAAATATTATAAACTAGCATTGTAATTGATCATATAAAAAACTTAACTAAGGAAAGTATGATATTATGAATTTACTTATTATTAACATTTTTTAAAAAAAACTCTTTCAATTTAATTTAATTGATGATAATCCTAATTGATAAAATATTTATATCAATTAATTTTATTATGGTATTAGAATGAAGCAACCTCTCTTCCATGGCCATTTGGTTTAATTTTGGATTTCAACTGGGGCATAAATTACACTTCCTGGTTCTCCTTCGAGAGTCTCAGTTGGCCTGCTGGTGAAAATAGCTCTGATTTGAGACCACTTAGATCTATCCTTGCAGAAATCAGCTGCGCCTTCTTTTGTTTCTTCGTTTCCTGAGAAATAGGCTTTTGCCATGCCTATCCATTGCTTTGCGACATCCTTAAGCTCTGGGTTAGCTCTGAAGAATTCATGGTGTTTCCAACCGCCTCTGCAGCCTCTTCCACCTCTGCCACCTCTGTGATGGTGACCGTGATGTCCATGTGGGTGTTGGTGATCTTGACCATGAGGATGATGGTGATCGTGCCCATGTGGATGATGATGATCATGACCGTGTGGATGGTGATGCTCAGTGTTGTGACTATCGTGATTTCCTTCAGTTTAATGATGATCATGGTGATTGTGGTGATGGAGATTGTGCATTTGCTCATGGAGCTTTCTCTGGTTTTCTTTCATGATTCTCTCGGCTTCTTCATCTTCATTAATTGCAGCCAAAATGAACTTTGGGGCATCCTCTGGTCTGAGGATCTTAATGAAAGGATGCTCGTGACCGAGTCTCTCCTCACATACTTCACAGTAATCGAAGTTGCTACAGATGCAGCACTTGTATCTAACACCCAAAATAGGCGAAGCACCACAGCCATCGCAAGCGACGTTTGAGTGAGTGACAATGCCACCCATCTCCTTTTGAAGTTTCTCTTCATAGCCTTTTCTCTCAAACTGTTAGCCAAGTTGCTTGCACTTCATCATCTCTTCAAAGATAAATGGAGCAGTCTTCTCAAGTTGTTTAAGAATGAGACACTTGAGAGCTTTTCTTGGTGGAAGACCAGATTTTTTGGCTCTGCACTTCATCTTTGGCTCTTCGTCTGATGAAATGTTTCCATTGTCTGACTCCTCAGAGTCTCCAGAAAAGACTTAAGGTTAAGCTTGGCTCATAGCAGTTGAAGTACTATTTGATTCAAATGTCTGGCATTTTTCTTCTTCAATGAGGTATTTGACTGCTTTCTTGACCTTCTTGGCTTCCTTTTTCATGGATTTCTTGTCAACCTTTTCCTTCTTCTCTTTCTTCTCCTTCTTTTCTTTCTTTTCCTTCTTCACGGACTTGGGTTCATCGATAACTTGTGGTACGAAGCCTTAGACTAGGCTGGATACTTGCTCAAGGGGTTTGAAGTCTACGAGGAGTCTTAGTTTGCTGTCGAGCTCTTCTTAGGCATGCTTGTAAGCCATGAACAAGTCATCATCATCAGACACGTTATTGTTGGACTTTAATTTTAAAAGTCTATATTATAAATGGAAGAACTATTCTAATCTGAGCAATTATAATCGAATCTGTAATTATTATACACTCCAGTAATAATTTGTTCGTTGTCTTCATCTAGGTACTTGATGGTGAAGTCCTTAATGACTAGTTGGCTACTGGCGGCTACCTCTTTAATTCTCTTGAATTCTGCGTTTCTCTCTTCTCTGATTTGACTCTCGACGACCTCGTGAAGCTCAGCGAAGTTCTTGGGCTGTACTCTAAGACGCTTGGTCTTAGTCTGCGATTGCAATTTGATTTCCAACATCACTCTGTAGTATTAAGAATGGGTTGTTTTTGGATACTAATATAAAACTTTAAAGTTATTATTGCACATATAGTATATATTAATCACTATGCTAATAAAAGTTTTATTGATTAAATAATGAATAGATTTATTTTTGTGATTTTTAGTATTTGAGCAATATTATAATTTTTAGGATTCTTTCGGTTTAAGTACTCAATACTTGGTTAATTAAGACTAACTTTTTATCAGATTTAACGATTTAAATTACGTTAATTAAATCACTATTTACATATGATTATACAATATTTAATTTAAATCTTTAAATTTATATTTCATTAAACATAATCATAATAAGGAAAAGAGATTCCATAATTTTAAAATTCTATTATCTTTTATTACATTTTGAATGAAAACTCAATTTATTTTACTATATCTGCAAATATTTTTATATTCTTTATGCAACTATTTCTCACCATTATTATTACTATTATTTGTGCTATTATCCCATATTATTCATACTATTCTTTAAATTTCTAATTGATTTCCCTTAATAATTTTATTTACAATATAAAATATTAATATATAATATAGTTGACACCACCACTCGTCATATTATTATTGTTGTAAACTATGCTATTGTTATTATTGGCGTAGGATGCTCGGGTCTCTTGATACCTCAAATCCCTGGTTGTCGCATTAGATTGTGATTAGTCATACCTCATTTTGTTGCTAAAACACCTAAGAAATTAGTTAATAGATGCAAGAAAATATCAGGTAAGAAAATAATTGAAATAAGTAAAAACTACTAAAATAATTATCAATAAAAAATGAGATAATCTTATTTTTTAATATTAAGTATAATTAATTATAATATAATTAAACAGATTAATAAATTTAATTTTGAGATAAATATAAAAATATTATATATAATTTAATGTATGCGTTTTATATTATTTTAGGAATGTGAAATTTTTAAAATAATGAATTATCGATTGATAATTTAAAATTCAGAAATGAAAATTAAATTCAATTCAATTCTTAGCCATTCTTATAAAGAAATAGATAATTTTTTAAACATTTTATTATTTATATAGTCAACCCTAAATATATTAATCGGAGTAATTATTCTTATTTATTGATGGTAGTTGAAAATTTTAATTTCCTTAATAAATGTTTTATCCACCACCGCTAACATTATTGCTAATCTATTAATCCAAAGAATTAAATTTATTAGTATTACTTATTTGCGTTTATTGCTATTCTCGATCAATACTTCGAGCCATCATTCGACTTTAGTTGTTTTTAGTTTATGAGTAATTTTAATCATTAGCTGGAACTCTTTATAAAATAAACTTATTTAAACAATTATATGGTTTATAAGAATATGAACTAAAATAATAGCAAATAGCAATTATATGAATAAATCTCTGCCTATTGATCTTTGCTACTATTCTGTCTCAAGAGTTTAAATTTAACTATAAAATTAATCCCTGAACCTTTAATCACTGGGTTCTTAATATTTTTGAGGTAGTTATTATTATTGCTATTATTTAAATTAAGAATATCCAGTGCTCTACGACTCTGAACCTCTATTTAAGCCAATTTGCCTGAAATCATCTTCCGCATAAGATTTACTCTGATCATATGCATCGTTTCTTTAGTTATATCGACTCTTTTATAATAGTAAAGACTGCTGTGGGTTATTTTTATTGGCAAAAAATCCAAAGTCCACTCTATTTTAGTTATAAGAGTTACTAAACGATTAAAAAATTTGATTTCGTCCCTCGCCTATGATATTACTAACAATCGATTGGCCTACTTTTTAAATACTGGTTTGAAATTATTTCGGTTTTTCATCATATTGAATAGGTTGAAAATTTTAATTTGATTCGAATTATTTCACAGATCTATTGAAATTATCTTTGTTATAATCGTAGTTATTTTAGTTATGTTGATGTTAGTAATTAGGACTTGTATAATTAGATTATCCTTAATTTTGTGGTTGCTAAGATTTTGATGGAATTAGTTGTGGTTGTGAAAACTTTTCCTCGTTTTAAATACTTGGGAATATTGATTGAGGTTTTTAGTAACTTTTTCGCAAGTCTGGGGATACGTCCCTATCTTTTGCTGAAATAACCTAATCAAAGCGTTTTGTTGGTGAAACAAAGGGCTTTAAAGTCACTGTTTACTTCACTTAAATATTGTTTAGCTCTTATTAAATCAATGATGGTGGAGGCTAAAAGTTAGACTCTTATTAAGCTTTAATCTGAGGGCTAAAATTTGAATTAGTTTCTTACTTATATTTCTAAATCTACCTACTTTTATCAGGTCTATCATTTTTCAGAACTTGTTATTCAGCAACTATTTTCTAAAGATACTATCCATCTTTTACTTATGGAGATTGATGCTTTTAGTCTCTAATCTAGCTCTAACTTTGGTACTTCTAAGCTTAATTTTACAATTAATCCTTTTAATATTCTTCCATTAATAGAGATCTTGCTTAAGCCTTACTTTTTATTATTTCATTTCTATCTGAATCTGATGCTTTTATTTTTCCTAATTAACTTGGATCTTAAATTCTCTTTGGTATTAGAGGATCTTCAACGTCATATACAAGTTAAAATTAATTAATCAATTAAAGTTGCTTTTAGTAATATTTACACTAGTCATTAATATTAAAATAAGTTAATATACTTTGTTTGAAGGTCGTTTGGTTACTTTCATTTTCTTACCAGATGGTTATACCGGTTAAAGTTCATAGCCGCCTTAGTTCGCGAGATATTTTCTGGTTTACTCCTCATTATCTCTCCGCTATTTTTCTTTTAATTAAAGCAATCGCCTTGACTCTTCATCAATTTTAATTTCAGGAGCTTTTAGTACAAAATTATCGTCCTACTAGTTGTCTTTAGGTTTCTTGGTTTGATTTAATTCATTATCCGATTATTTTATTTATGGATATTCTCTCGGAGCTTCTATTGGCTTGTTGATATTTGTAATTTCTTATCTCTTTTTGTTTTGATCATTCTATTAATCAATCATTTCAGTTTTGTAGTCCAGCGATCTATCTCTA
>ARYC01020393.1:0-10693 GCA_000711775.1 Oxytricha trifallax
TTTTTGCATTCTGCATCCCATTTTGTTTTAATTTTCTCAAAGTTTAAAACCATTATAGCTTAGTTAAATTTTATGTTCTGTCTAAATTGCCTTAATCGAGATGCAGCAACACAATATTCAATAACATTCCAAAAGGTCTAAGTAGGAGTCATTAAACTAGTAGAATTAATAAAGGTAGTAGCATCCAGGTCAACTTCTTCTTCTTCTTCATTAAGGTTCAGGTTGTTCATAAGTCTTTCCACCATATTGAATACAAAAATAGAAGTAAAATTAAAGTTAATTTAAAAATAATTTAAAAGATAATTAAAATTTAAAGTGCAACCTATTTTTATCAATATCAATATAATTATCTATGGGTCAACCTTCCAAATATTATTTAATAATAAAAGCTGAACATAATATTAAAAATAAATATTGACTCATGATTCCAAAAAAATAAATTAAATTTAATATTTTTTTCCAATAATAAATAAATGTCTCTATTTTATTTTTCAATACTTTATCTACTCATAATCACTAATAATGAATGAAAAGGTACTCGAATAGTAGAGTTTTATACGGAAATCATTATGCACAAATGAATTCTGGCCGGAAATAGCATTAAGAGGTTGAAAATGCAAGTTTAAATATGTGTAAGATTTGTTGTAACAAACATTTCTCTTATAATAATTCTTTAAATCATATGCTATATGGCTAGCTATCAGTGAGGGAGAAGCGAGTGAGTGAGCGAGGTGAGAGATTGCTAAATCCTTAAAACCAATAATGATTGACTTGGGAGATAGGGGCTTAAGGGCAGGTGCAATTGTGTTTAGTTTTTGTAAGAGCTCTATCCCTATTTGATATGTAAGATATATAACTATGATAAGTTATTGTCTAAAGTTACTCTATACAACATAGAAAGCTTATCAATTATAATCTTGTATAGACTAAGCAGATAAGAATGGCATATCTCTTCTTTGATATTAAAAGCACAATCTTATTTATTTTATTATTAAAATTATTATTATTATAATTATTATTATTATTATTATTATTATTATTATTATTATTATTATTTCTTTTAAAATGGCAATATTAAATTTAAATATTGACTTGTACTTCTTAAAAAGTAAATTAATAAATAAATAAATAAAATAAATAAATAAATAAATAAATAATTAATTAATTAATAAATAAATTTTTGTTTTAATTTTTTAAAAAATTAATTAAGTTTTTAAATCAAACTATGCCTTTTAATTTCTAGTTTTAATTGAATTCAAGCGTTAGAAGCTATAACTCTGTAGAATTGTTCTTAAATGGAGTATCGTTATTGTTCGGTCTCATTAAATGGAAGTTCATAAATTGAATGAGCTATTAGTGATTTTTAAAGTTAATATGATATCTTTGTACCGCCATTTAATTATTTTGAAAGAATCTTACTGAAGGAGGTCTAAAATTGTTTGAACTGTTGGCGCTTGATCTAAAAAGAACCGTATATCTTAATGCTCTCCTTCTCAAGATCTGATAAGGCCCATTCCATAATTTCTATCACCCATTTAATTTTTAAATTCGTTCAAAGCAACATGAAAGTGTTCAAGATCCTTTTCTGTTATTTTCTTTTCTAAATGACAAAAATTAACTTACCCATCAACAAGCACAGGTATATTATTCTTTATCACGTATGATGGCTCTATCGTATCATAATCTAAGCCAGTTATCTTAGCAAGCTTTAATTTTTTGCATTCTGCATCCCATTTTGTTTTAATTTTCTCAAAGTTTAAAACCATTATAGCTTAGTTAAAGTTTATGTTCTGTCTAAATTGCCTTAATCGAGATGCAGCAACACAATATTCAATAACATTCCAAAAGGTCTAAGTAGGAGTCATTAAACTAGTAGAATTAATAAAGGTAGTAGCATCCAGGTCAACTTCTTCTTCTTCTTCATTAAGGTTCAGGTTGTTCATAAGTCTTTCCACCATATTGAATACAAAAATAGAAGTAAAATTAAAGTTAATTTAAAAATAATTTAAAAGATAATTAAAATTTAAAGTGCAACCTATTTTTATCAATATCAATATAATTATCTATGGGTCAACCTTCCAAATATTATTTAATAATAAAAGCTGAACATAATATTAAAAATAAATATTGACTCATGATTCCAAAAAAATAAATTAAATTTAATATTTTTTTCCAATAATAAATAAATGTCTCTATTTTATTTTTCAATACTTTATCTACTCATAATCACTAATAATGAATGAAAAGGTACTCGAATAGTAGAGTTTTATACGGAAATCATTATGCACAAATGAATTCTGGCCGGAAATAGCATTAAGAGGTTGAAAATGCAAGTTTAAATATGTGTAAGATTTGTTGTAAAATTTTCTATAATAATTCTTTAAATCATATGCTATAGCTAGGCTATCAAGTGAGGGAAGAAAGCGAGTGAGTGAGCGAGTGAGAAGATTGCTAATATGCCTTCAAACATAATGATTGACTTGGGAGATAGGGGCTTAAGGGCAGGTGCAATTGTGTTTAGTTTTTGTAAGAGCTCTATCCCTATTTGATATGTAAGATATATAACTATGATAAGTTATTGTCTAAAGTTACTCTATACAACATAGAAAGCTTATCAATTATAATCTTGTATAGACTAAGCAGATAAGAATGGCATATCTCTTCTTTGATATTAAAAGCACAATCTTATTTATTTTATTATTATTATTATTATTATTATTATTATTATTATTATTATTATTATTTCTTTTAAAATGGCAATATTAAATTTAAATATTGACTTGTACTTCTTAAAAAGTAAATTAATAAATAAATAAATAAAATAAATAAATAAATAAATAAATAATTAATTAATAAATAAATTTTTGTTTTAATTTTTTAAATCAAACTATGCCTTTTAATTTCTAGTTTTAATTGAATTCAAGCGTGAAAAGCTACAATTCTGTTGTAAGGTACTCAAAGGGATACTGATTGCGGGTTTTGGTCTGCATAAAATGGGTGTTCATGTATTCAAGGAGGTGTTCAAACTTCTTTAAGTGAGGTGATATCTAGTTTATGGCTCATTGGAGCATCTTGGAAAGAATGTTACTGAAGGAGGTTTAAAATTGTTTGCATTATGTTGGAATTATATCTAAGAAGAACCATAAGTCCTGATGCTCTACCTTCTCTAGATCTGATAAGGCCCATTCCATAATTTCTATCACCCATTTAATTTTTAAATTCGTTCAAAGCAACATGAAAGTGTTCAAGATCCTTTTCTGTTATTTTCTTTTCTAAATGACAAAAATTAACTTACCCATCAACAAGCACAGGTATATTATTCTTTATCACGTATGATGGCTCTATCGTATCATAATCTAAGCCAGTTATCTTAGCAAGCTTTAATTTTTTGCATTCTGCATCCCATTTTGTTTTAATTTTCTCAAAGTTTAAAACCATTATAGCTTAGTTAAAGTTTATGTTCTGTCTAAATTGCCTTAATCGAGATGCAGCAACACAATATTCAATAACATTCCAAAAGGTCTAAGTAGGAGTCAGTAATGTAGTAGAATTAATAAAAGTAGCAGAATCCTAGTCTTCACCCTCTTCATTCAGGTTGAGGTTGCTCATTAATCTTTCCACCATGTTAAAATAAAATAAAAAAATAAATTTAATTTAAAGTTTTTAATTTAAAAGATATATAAAATTAAAAGTGAAGCCTATTTATATCAATATCAATATATTATCTATGGGCTCAACCTTACAAAAAAAAAAAAAAAAAAAAATAAAATATTATTTAATAATAAAAGCTGAACATAATATTAAAAATAAATATTGACTCATGATTCCAAAAAAATAAATTAAATTTAATATTTTTTTCCAATAATAAATAAATGTCTCTATTTTATTTTTCAATACTTTATCTACTCATAATCACTAATAATGAATGAAAAGGTACTCGAATAGTAGAGTTTTATACGGAAATCATTATGCACAAATGAATTCTGGCCGGAAATAGCATTAAGAGGTTGAAAATGCAAGTTTAAATATGTGTAAGATTTGTTGTAACAAACATTTCTGCTATAAATAAATTCTTAAATCATATGCTATAGGCTAGATCAGTGAGGGAGAAGCGAGTGAGTGAGCGAGTGAGAGATTGCTAATATCTTAAAACCATCAATGATGACTTGGGAGATAGGGGCTTAAGGGCAGGTGCAATTGTGTTTAGTTTTTGTAAGAGCTCTATCCCTATTTGATATGTAAGATATATAACTATGATAAGTTATTGTCTAAAGTTACTCTATACAACATAGAAAGCTTATCAATTATAATCTTGTATAGACTAAGCAGATAAGAATGGCATATCTCTTCTTTGATATTAAAAGCACAATCTTATTTATTTTATTATTATTATTATTATTATTATTATTATTATTATTATTATTATTATTTCTTTTAAAATGGCAATATTAAATTTAAATATTGACTTGTACTTCTTAAAAAGTAAATTAATAAATAAATAAATAAAATAAATAAATAAATAAATAAATAATTAATTAATAAATAAATTTTTGTTTTAATTTTTTAAATCAAACTATGCCTTTTAATTTCTAGTTTTAATTGAATTCAAGCGTGAAAAGCTACAATTCTGTTGTAAGGTACTCAAAGGGATACTGATTGCGGTTTGGCTCATAAAATGGGTGTTCATGTATTCAAGCGAGAGTGTTCAAAACCTTCTTAAGTGAGTGTGATATCTAGTTATGGCGATTGAGGCATCTGAAGAATGTTATGAAGGAGTTTAAAATTGGTTTGGCATTATTTGGATGATAAGTCTAAGAAGAACATAAGTCTTGATGCTCTCCTTCTCTAGATCTGATAAGGCCCATTCCATAATTTCTATCACCCATTTAATTTTTAAATTCGTTCAAAGCAACATGAAAGTGTTCAAGATCCTTTTCTGTTATTTTCTTTTCTAAATGACAAAAATTAACTTACCCATCAACAAGCACAGGTATATTATTCTTTATCACGTATGATGGCTCTATCGTATCATAATCTAAGCCAGTTATCTTAGCAAGCTTTAATTTTTTGCATTCTGCATCCCATTTTGTTTTAATTTTCTCAAAGTTTAAAACCATTATAGCTTAGTTAAAGTTTATGTTCTGTCTAAATTGCCTTAATCGAGATGCAGCAACACAATATTCAATAACATTCCAAAAGGTCTAAGTAGGAGTCATTAAACTAGTAGAATTAATAAAGGTAGTAGCATCCAGGTCAACTTCTTCTTCTTCTTCATTAAGGTTCAGGTTGTTCATAAGTCTTTCCACCATATTGAATACAAAAATAGAAGTAAAATTAAAGTTAATTTAAAAATAATTTAAAAGATAATTAAAATTTAAAGTGCAACCTATTTTTATCAATATCAATATAATTATCTATGGGTCAACCTTCCAAATATTATTTAATAATAAAAGCTGAACATAATATTAAAAATAAATATTGACTCATGATTCCAAAAAAATAAATTAAATTTAATATTTTTTTCCAATAATAAATAAATGTCTCTATTTTATTTTTCAATACTTTATCTACTCATAATCACTAATAATGAATGAAAAGGTACTCGAATAGTAGAGTTTTATACGGAAATCATTATGCACAAATGAATTCTGGCCGGAAATAGCATTAAGAGGTTGAAAATGCAAGTTTAAATATGTGTAAGATTTGTTGTAACAAACATTTCTCTTATAAATAAATTCTTTAAATCAATGCTATAGCTAGCTATCAGTGAGGGAGAAGCGAGTGAGTGAGCGAGTGAGAGATTGCTAATATGCCTTAAAACCATAATGATTGACTTGGGAGATAGGGGCTTAAGGGCTGGTGCAATTGTGTTTAGTTTTTGTAAGAGCTCTATCCCTATTTGATATGTAAGATATATAACTATGATAAGTTATTGTCTAAAGCTACTCTATACAACATAGAAAGCTTATCAATTATAATCTTGTATAGACTAAGCAGATAAGAATGGCATATCTCTTCTTTGATATTAAAAGCACAATCTTATTTATTTTATTATTAAAATTATTATTATTATAATTATTATTATTATTATTATTATTATTATTATTATTATTATTATTTCTTTTAAAATGGCAATATTAAATTTAAATATTGACTTGTACTTCTTAAAAAGTAAATTAATAAATAAATAAATAAAATAAATAAATAAATAAATAAATAATTAATTAATAAATAAATTTTTGTTTTAATTTTTTAAATCAAACTATGCCTTTTAATTTCTAGTTTTAATTGAATTCAAGCGTGAAAAGCTACAATTCTGTTGTAAGGTACTCAAAGGGATACTGATTGCGGTTTGGTCCTCATCAAATGGGTGTTCATGGTATTCAGAGGTGTTCAAACTTCTTAAGTGAGTGTGATATTCTAGTTATGGCCATTGAGGCTCTGAAAGAATGTTCTGAAGGGAGGTTAAATTGTTTGCAATTATTTGGATTATAGTCTAAGGAAGACCATAAGTCTTGATGCTCTCTTCTCTAGATCTGATAAGGCCCATTCCATAATTTCTATCACCCATTTAATTTTTAAATTCGTTCAAAGCAACATGAAAGTGTTCAAGATCCTTTTCTGTTATTTTCTTTTCTAAATGACAAAAATTAACTTACCCATCAACAAGCACAGGTATATTATTCTTTATCACGTATGATGGCTCTATCGTATCATAATCTAAGCCAGTTATCTTAGCAAGCTTTAATTTTTTGCATTCTGCATCCCATTTTGTTTTAATTTTCTCAAAGTTTAAAACCATTATAGCTTAGTTAAAGTTTATGTTCTGTCTAAATTGCCTTAATCGAGATGCAGCAACACAATATTCAATAACATTCCAAAGTTTCATAAGTAGGAGTCAGTAATGTAGTAGAATTAATAAAAGTAGTAGAGTCCAAGTCTTCATCTTCATCATTGAGATTGAGGTTTCTCATAAGTCTTTCCACCATATCGAGTTAAATAAAATAAAATAAAATAAAAATATAAAGTAAAATTAAAGTTAATTTAAAAATAATTTAAAAGATAATTAAAATTTAAAGTGCAACCTATTTTTATCAATATCAATATAATTATCTATGGGTCAACCTTCCAAATATTATTTAATAATAAAAGCTGAACATAATATTAAAAATAAATATTGACTCATGATTCCAAAAAAATAAATTAAATTTAATATTTTTTTCCAATAATAAATAAATGTCTCTATTTTATTTTTCAATACTTTATCTACTCATAATCACTAATAATGAATGAAAAGGTACTCGAATAGTAGAGTTTTATACGGAAATCATTATGCACAAATGAATTCTGGCCGGAAATAGCATTAAGAGGTTGAAAATGCAAGTTTAAATATGTGTAAGATTTGTTGTAACAAACATTTCTCTTATAAATAACTTCTGTTAATCTACTGCTATAGCTAGGCTATCAGTGAGGGAGAAGCGAGTGAGTGAGCGAGTGAGAGATGCTAAATGGCCTTAAAACCATAATGATTGACTTGGGAGATAGGGGCTTAAGGGCAGGTGCAATTGTGTTTAGTTTTTGTAAGAGCTCTATCCCTATTTGATATGTAAGATATATAACTATGATAAGTTATTGTCTAAAGTTACTCTATACAACATAGAAAGCTTATCAATTATAATCTTGTATAGACTAAGCAGATAAGAATGGCATATCTCTTCTTTGATATTAAAAGCACAATCTTATTTATTTTATTATTAAAATTATTATTATTATAATTATTATTATTATTATTATTATTATTATTATTATTATTATTATTTCTTTTAAAATGGCAATATTAAATTTAAATATTGACTTGTACTTCTTAAAAAGTAAATTAATAAATAAATAAATAAAATAAATAAATAAATAAATAAATAATTAATTAATAAATAAATTTTTGTTTTAATTTTTTAAATCAAACTATGCCTTTTAATTTCTAGTTTTAATTGAATTCAAGCGTGAAAAGCTACAATTCTGTTGTAAGGTACTCAAAGGGATACTGATTGGCGTTTGGTGCTCATAAATGGGTGTTCATATATTCAAGGAGGTGTTCAAAACTTCTTAAGTGAGGTGTCGATATCTAGTTATGGCCATTGAGGCATCTTGAAAGAATGTTAGCTGAAGGAGGTTTAAAATTGTTTGCATTATTTGGAGGGTTTATAGTCTAAGAAGAACTCATAAGTCTTGATGGCTCTCTTCTCTAGATCTGATAAGGCCCATTCCATAATTTCTATCACCCATTTAATTTTTAAATTCGTTCAAAGCAACATGAAAGTGTTCAAGATCCTTTTCTGTTATTTTCTTTTCTAAATGACAAAAATTAACTTACCCATCAACAAGCACAGGTATATTATTCTTTATCACGTATGATGGCTCTATCGTATCATAATCTAAGCCAGTTATCTTAGCAAGCTTTAATTTTTTGCATTCTGCATCCCATTTTGTTTTAATTTTCTCAAAGTTTAAAACCATTATAGCTTAGTTAAAGTTTATGTTCTGTCTAAATTGCCTTAATCGAGATGCAGCAACACAATATTCAATAACATTCCAAAAGGTCTAAGTAGGAGTCATTAAACTAGTAGAATTAATAAAGGTAGTAGCATCCAGGTCAACTTCTTCTTCTTCTTCATTAAGGTTCAGGTTGTTCATAAGTCTTTCCACCATATTGAATACAAAAATAGAAGTAAAATTAAAGTTAATTTAAAAATAATTTAAAAGATAATTAAAATTTAAAGTGCAACCTATTTTTATCAATATCAATATAATTATCTATGGGGTCAACCTTCCAAATATTATTTAATAATAAAAGCTGAACATAATATTAAAAATAAATATTGACTCATGATTCCAAAAAAATAAATTAAATTTAATATTTTTTTCCAATAATAAATAAATGTCTCTATTTTATTTTTCAATACTTTATCTACTCATAATCACTAATAATGAATGAAAAGGTACTCGAATAGTAGAGTTTTATACGGAAATCATTATGCACAAATGAATTCTGGCCGGAAATAGCATTAAGAGGTTGAAAATGCAAGTTTAAATATGTGTAAGATTTGTTGTAACAAACATTTCTCTTATAAATACAATTCTTTAAATCATATGCCTATAGCTAGCTATCAGTGAGGGAGAAGCGAGTGAGTGAGCGAGTGAGAGATTGCTAATATGCCTTAAAACCATAATGATTGACTTGGGAGATAGGGGCTTAAGGGCTGGTGCAATTGTGTTTAGTTTTTGTAAGAGCTCTATCCCTATTTGATATGTAAGATATATAACTATGATAAGTTATTGTCTAAAGCTACTCTATACAACATAGAAAGCTTATCAATTATAATCTTGTATAGACTAAGCAGATAAGAATGGCATATCTCTTCTTTGATATTAAAAGCACAATCTTATTTATTTTATTATTAAAATTATTATTATTATAATTATTATTATTATTATTATTATTATTATTATTATTATTATTATTATTATTATTATTATTTCTTTTAAAATGGCAATATTAAATTTAAATATTGACTTGTACTTCTTAAAAAGTAAATTAATAAATAAATAAATAAAATAAATAAATAAATAAATAAATAATTAATTAATAAATAAATTTTTGTTTTAATTTTTTAAATCAAACTATGCCTTTTAATTTCTAGTTTTAATTGAATTCAAGCGTGAAAAGCTACAATTCTGTTGTAAGGTACTCAAAGGGATACTGATTGCGGTCGGTCTCATAAAATGGTAGTTCATAAATTGAATGAGCTCTTCGTGACTTCTAAACTTTATAGTATAAATGGGTATGGCAATTTAATTATTTTGAAAGAATGTTACTGAAGGAGGTTTAAAAATTGTTTGGGCATTATTTGGATTAATAGTCTAAGAAGAACCGATAAGTCCTTGAATGGGTCTCACTTCTCTAGATCTGATAAGGCCCATTCCATAATTTCTATCACCCATTTAATTTTTAAATTCGTTCAAAGCAACATGAAAGTGTTCAAGATCCTTTTCTGTTATTTTCTTTTCTAAATGACAAAAATTAACTTACCCATCAACAAGCACAGGTATATTATTCTTTATCACGTATGATGGCTCTATCGTATCATAATCTAAGCCAGTTATCTTAGCAAGCTTTAATTTTTTGCATTCTGCATCCCATTTTGTTTTAATTTTCTCAAAGTTTAAAACCATTATAGCTTAGTTAAAGTTTATGTTCTGTCTAAATTGCCTTAATCGAGATGCAGCAACACAATATTCAATAACATTCCAAAAGGTCTAAGTAGGAGTCATTAAACTAGTAGAATTAATAAAGGTAGTAGCATCCAGGTCAACTTCTTCTTCTTCTTCATTAAGGTTCAGGTTGTTCATAAGTCTTTCCACCATATTGAATACAAAAATAGAAGTAAAATTAAAGTTAATTTAAAAATAATTTAAAAGATAATTAAAATTTAAAGTGCAACCTATTTTTATCAATATCAATATAATTATCTATGGGTCAACCTTCCAAATATTATTTAATAATAAAAGCTGAACATAATATTAAAAATAAATATTGAATCATGATTCCAAAAAAATAAATTAAATTTAATATTTTTTTCCAATAATAAATAAATGTCTCTTTTTTATTTTCCAATACTTTGTCTACTCATAATCA
>ARYC01020394.1:0-10469 GCA_000711775.1 Oxytricha trifallax
AAATCATTATGCACAAATGAATTCTGGCCGGAAATAGCATTAAGAGGTTGAAAATGCAAGTTTAAATATGTGTAAGATTTGTTGTAACAAACATTTCTCTTAATAAATCAAATTCTTTAAATCATATGCTATAAGCCTAAGCTATCAGTGAGCGGAAGAAGCGAGTGAGTTGAAGCGAGTGAGTGAGCGACTGAGAGAATATGCTAATATGCCTTAAAAACCATAATGATTGACTTGACGCGAGATAGAGCGCTTAAGGGCAGGTGCAATTGTGTTTAGTTTTTGTAAGAGCTCTATCCCTATTTGATATGTAAGATATATAACTATGATAAGTTATTGTCTAAAGCTACTCAATACAACATAGAAAGCTTATCAATTATAATCTTGTATAGACTAAGCAGATAAGAATGGCATATCTCTTCTTTGATATTAAAAGCACAATCTTATTTATTTTATTATTAAAATTATTATTATTATAATTATTATTATTATTATTATTATTATTATTATTATTATTATTATTTCTTTTAAAATGGCAATATTAAATTTAAATATTGACTTGTACTTCTTAAAAAGTAAATTAATAAATAAATAAATAAATAAAATAAATAAATAAATAAATAAATAATTAATTAATTAATAAATAAATTTTTGTTTTAATTTTTTAAAAAATTAATTAAGTTTTTAAATCAAACTTTGTCTTTTAATTTCTAGTTTTAATTGAATTCAAGCATGAAAAGCTACAATTATGTAGTATTATACTCAAATATAGTATCGTTATTGTTCGGTCTCATAAAATGGTAGTTCATAAATTGAATGAGCTCTTCGTGACTTCTAAACTTTATAGTATAAATGGGTATGGCAATTTAATTATTTTGAAAGAATGTTACTGAAGGAGGTCTAAAATTGTTGTGAACAGTTGGCGCTTGATCTAAAAAGAACCATAGATCTTAATGCTCTCCTTCTCTAGATCTGTTAAGGCCAATAGCAAAATTTCGATCACCAAGCTCATTCTTTAATTCATTTACAGCAACATGAAAGTGTTCAAGATCCTTTTCTGTTATTTTCTTTTCTAAATGACAAAAATTAACTTACCCATCAACAAGCACAGGTATATTATTCTTTATCACGTATGATGGCTCTATCGTATCATAATCTAAGCCAGTTATCTTAGCAAGCTTTAATTTTTTGCATTCTGCATCCCATTTTGTTTTAATTTTCTCAAAGTTTAAAACCATTATAGCTTAGTTAAAGTTTATGTTCTGTCTAAATTGCCTTAATCGAGATGCAGCAACACAATATTCAATAACATTCCAAAAGGTCTAAGTAGGAGTCAGTAATGTAGTAGAATTAATAAAAGTAGTAGAGTCCAAGTCTTCATCTTCATCATTGAGATTGAGGTTTCTCATAAGTCTTTCCACCATATCGAGTTAAATAAAATAAAATAAAAGTAAAATTAAAGTTAATTTAAAAATAATTTAAAAGATAATTAAAATTTAAAGTGCAACCTATTTTTATCAATATCAATATAATTATCTATGGGTCAACCTTCCAAATATTATTTAATAATAAAAGCTGAACATAATATTAAAAATAAATATTGACTCATGATTCCAAAAAAATAAATTAAATTTAATATTTTTTTCCAATAATAAATAAATGTCTCTATTTTATTTTTCAATACTTTATCTACTCATAATCACTAATAATGAATGAAAAGGTACTCGAATAGTAGAGTTTTATACGGAAATCATTATGCACAAATGAATTCTGGCCGGAAATAGCATTAAGAGGTTGAAAATGCAAGTTTAAATATGTGTAAGATTTGTTGTAACAAACATTTCTCTTATAATAATTCTTTAAATCATATCCTATTAGCTAGCTATCAGTGAGGGAGAAGCGAGTGAGTGAGCGAGTGAGAGATTGCTAATATGCCTTAAAACCATAATGATTGACTTGGGAGATAGGGGCTTAAGGGCTGGTGCAATTGTGTTTAGTTTTTGTAAGAGCTCTATCCCTATTTGATATGTAAGATATATAACTATGATAAGTTATTGTCTAAAGCTACTCTATACAACATAGAAAGCTTATCAATTATAATCTTGTATAGACTAAGCAGATAAGAATGGCATATCTCTTCTTTGATATTAAAAGCACAATCTTATTTATTTTATTATTAAAATTATTATTATTATAATTATTATTATTATTATTATTATTATTATTATTATTATTATTATTTCTTTTAAAATGGCAATATTAAATTTAAATATTGACTTGTACTTCTTAAAAAGTAAATTAATAAATAAATAAATAAATAAAATAAATAAATAAATAAATAAATAATTAATTAATTAATAAATAAATTTTTGTTTTAATTTTTTAAAAAATTAATTAAGTTTTTAAATCAAACTATGCCTTTTAATTTCTAGTTTTAATTGATCAAGATTGAAAAGCCTACAAATTCTGTTGTAAGGTACTCAAAGGGATACCTGATGCGTTTGTCTCATCAAAATGCGGTTTCATATATTCAAGGAGGCGTTCAAAACTTCTTAAGTGCAGTGCTTGATATCTATGTTATGGCCATGAGCGCATCTTGAAAGAATGCTTACTGAAGCGAGCGTTATAAAATTGTTTGCATTATTTTGGATTATAGTCTAGAGAGAACCAATAAGTGCTTGATGCCTCTCCTTCTCTAGATCTGATAAGGCCCATTCCATAATTTCTATCACCCATTTAATTTTTAAATTCGTTCAAAGCAACATGAAAGTGTTCAAGATCCTTTTTTCTGTTATTTTCTTTTCTAAATGACAAAAATTAACTTACCCATCAACAAGCACAGGTATATTATTCTTTATCACGTATGATGGCTCTATCGTATCATAATCTAAGCCAGTTATCTTAGCAAGCTTTAATTTTTTGCATTCTGCATCCCATTTTGTTTTAATTTTCTCAAAGTTTAAAACCATTATAGCTTAGTTAAAGTTTATGTTCTGTCTAAATTGCCTTAATCGAGATGCAGCAACACAATATTCAATAACATTCCAAAAGGTCTAAGTAGGAGTCAGTAATGTAGTAGAATTAATAAAAGTAGTAGAGTCCAAGTCTTCATCTTCATCATTGAGATTGAGGTTTCTCATAAGTCTTTCCACCATATCGAGTTAAATAAAATAAAATAAGTAAAATTAAAGTTAATTTAAAAATAATTTAAAAGATAATTAAAATTTAAAGTGCAACCTATTTTTATCAATATCAATATAATTATCTAATGGGTCAACCTTCCAAATATTATTTAATAATAAAAGCTGAACATAATATTAAAAATAAATATTGACTCATGATTCCAAAAAAATAAATTAAATTTAATATTTTTTTCCAATAATAAATAAATGTCTCTATTTTATTTTTCAATACTTTATCTACTCATAATCACTAATAATGAATGAAAAGGTACTCGAATAGTAGAGTTTTATACGGAAATCATTATGCACAAATGAATTCTGGCCGGAAATAGCATTAAGAGGTTGAAAATGCAAGTTTAAATATGTGTAAGATTTGTTGTAACAAACATTTCTCTTATAAATAAATTCTTTAAATCATATGCTATAGCCTAGCTATCAGTGAGGGAGAAGCGAGTGAGTGAGCGAGTGAGAGATTGCTAATATGCCTTAAAACCATAATGATTGACTTGGGAGATAGGGGCTTAAGGGCTGGTGCAATTGTGTTTAGTTTTTGTAAGAGCTCTATCCCTATTTGATATGTAAGATATATAACTATGATAAGTTATTGTCTAAAGCTACTCTATACAACATAGAAAGCTTATCAATTATAATCTTGTATAGACTAAGCAGATAAGAATGGCATATCTCTTCTTTGATATTAAAAGCACAATCTTATTTATTTTATTATTAAAATTATTATTATTATAATTATTATTATTATTATTATTATTATATTATTATTATTATTATTTCTTTTAAAATGGCAATATTAAATTTAAATATTGACTTGTACTTCTTAAAAAGTAAATTAATAAATAAATAAATAAAATAAATAAATAAATAAATAAATAATTAATTAATAAATAAATTTTTGTTTTAATTTTTTAAATCAAACAATGCCTTTTAATTTCTAGTTTTAATTGAATTCAAGCGTTAGAAGCTATAACTCTGTAGAATTGTTCTTAAATGGAGTATCGTTATTGTTCGGTCTCATTAAATGGAAGTTCATAAATTGAATGAGCTATTAGTGATTTTTAAAGTTAATATGATATCTTTGTACCGCCATTTAATTATTTTGAAAGAATCTTACTGAAGGAGGTCTAAAATTGTTTGAACTGTTGGCGCTTGATCTAAAAAGAACCGTATATCTTAATGCTCTCCTTCTCAAGATCTGATAAGACCAATAGCAAAATTTCGATCACCCATTTAATTTTTAAATTCGTTCAAAGCAACATGAAAGTGTTCAAGATCCTTTTCTGTTATTTTCTTTTCTAAATGACAAAAATTAACTTACCCATCAACAAGCACAGGTATATTATTCTTTATCACGTATGATGGCTCTATCGTATCATAATCTAAGCCAGTTATCTTAGCAAGCTTTAATTTTTTGCATTCTGCATCCCATTTTGTTTTAATTTTCTCAAAGTTTAAAACCATTATAGCTTAGTTAAAGTTTATGTTCTGTCTAAATTGCCTTAATCGAGATGCAGCAACACAATATTCAATAACATTCCAAAAGGTCTAAGTAGGAGTCATTAAACTAGTAGAATTAATAAAGGTAGTAGCATCCAGGTCAACTTCTTCTTCTTCTTCATTAAGGTTCAGGTTGTTCATAAGTCTTTCCACCATATTGAATACAAAAATAGAAGTAAAATTAAAGTTAATTTAAAAATAATTTAAAAGATAATTAAAATTTAAAGTGCAACCTATTTTTATCAATATCAATATAATTATCTATGGTCAACCTTCCAAATATTATTTAATAATAAAAGCTGAACATAATATTAAAAATAAATATTGACTCATGATTCCAAAAAAATAAATTAAATTTAATATTTTTTTCCAATAATAAATAAATGTCTCTATTTTATTTTTCAATACTTTATCTACTCATAATCACTAATAATGAATGAAAAGGTACTCGAATAGTAGAGTTTTATACGGAAATCATTATGCACAAATGAATTCTGGCCGGAAATAGCATTAAGAGGTTGAAAATGCAAGTTTAAATATGTGTAAGATTTGTTGTAACAAACATTTCTCTATAAATAAATTCTTTAAATCATATGCTTAGCTAGCATCAGTGAGGGAGAAGCGAGTGAGTGAGCGAGTGAGAGATTGCTAATATGCCTTAAAACCATAATGATTGACTTGGGAGATAGGGGCTTAAGGGCAGGTGCAATTGTGTTTAGTTTTTGTAAGAGCTCTATCCCTATTTGATATGTAAGATATATAACTATGATAAGTTATTGTCTAAAGTTACTCTATACAACATAGAAAGCTTATCAATTATAATCTTGTATAGACTAAGCAGATAAGAATGGCATATCTCTTCTTTGATATTAAAAGCACAATCTTATTTATTTTATTATTAAAATTATTATTATTATAATTATTATTATTATTATTATTATTATTATTATTATTATTATTATTTCTTTTAAAATGGCAATATTAAATTTAAATATTGACTTGTACTTCTTAAAAAGTAAATTAATAAATAAATAAATAAATAAATAAATAAATAAATAAATAATTAATTAATTAATAAATAAATTTTTGTTTTAATTCTTTAAAAATTAATTAAGTTTTTAAATCAAACTTTGTCTTTTAATTTCTAGTTTTAATTGAATTCAAGCATGAAAAGCTACAATTATGTAGTATTATACTCAAATATAGTATCGTTATTGTTCGGTCTCATAAAATGGTAGTTCATAAATTGAATGAGCTCTTCGTGACTTCTAAACTTTATAGTATAAATGGGTATGGCAATTTAATTATTTTGAAAGAATGTTAAAGAAGGAGGTTTAAAATTGTTCATGCATTATTTGGATTATAGTCTAAGAAGCCAACCATAAAGTCTTGATGCTCTCTCCTTCTCTAGATCTGATAAGGCCCATTCCATAATTTCTATCACCCATTTAATTTTTAAATTCGTTCAAAGCAACATGAAAGTGTTCAAGATCCTTTTCTGTTATTTTCTTTTCTAAATGACAAAAATTAACTTACCCATCAACAAGCACAGGTATATTATTCTTTATCACGTATGATGGCTCTATCGTATCATAATCTAAGCCAGTTATCTTAGCAAGCTTTAATTTTTTGCATTCTGCATCCCATTTTGTTTTAATTTTCTCAAAGTTTAAAACCATTATAGCTTAGTTAAAGTTTATGTTCTGTCTAAATTGCCTTAATCGAGATGCAGCAACACAATATTCAATAACATTCCAAAAGGTCTAAGTAGGAGTCATTAAACTAGTAGAATTAATAAAGGTAGTAGCATCCAGGTCAACTTCTTCTTCTTCTTCATTAAGGTTCAGGTTGTTCATAAGTCTTTCCACCATATTGAATACAAAAATAGAAGTAAAATTAAAGTTAATTTAAAAATAATTTAAAAGATAATTAAAATTTAAAGTGCAACCTATTTTTATCAATATCAATATAATTATCTATGGGTCAACCTTCCAAATATTATTTAATAATAAAAGCTGAACATAATATTAAAAATAAATATTGACTCATGATTCCAAAAAAATAAATTAAATTTAATATTTTTTTCCAATAATAAATAAATGTCTCTATTTTATTTTTCAATACTTTATCTACTCATAATCACTAATAATGAATGAAAAGGTACTCGAATAGTAGAGTTTTATACGGAAATCATTATGCACAAATGAATTCTGGCCGGAAATAGCATTAAGAGGTTGAAAATGCAAGTTTAAATATGTGTAAGATTTGTTGTAACAAACATTTCTCTTATAAATAAAATTCTCTTAAACTCATATGCCTATAGCTAGCTATCAGTCGCAGGGCAGCAAGCGAGCAGAGAGCGGACGGTGAGTGAGCGAGGTGCAGGATTGCTAATATGCCTTTAAAACCATAATGATTTGACTTTGGCGCAGATGGAGATTAGGGCTTAAGGGCAGGTGCAATTGTGTTTAGTTTTTGTAAGAGCTCTATCCCTATTTGATATGTAAGATATATAACTATGATAAGTTATTGTCTAAAGCTACTCAATACAACATAGAAAGCTTATCAATTATAATCTTGTATAGACTAAGCAGATAAGAATGGCATATCTCTTCTTTGATATTAAAAGCACAATCTTATTTATTTTATTATTAAAATTATTATTATTATAATTATTATTATTATTATTATTATTATTATTATTATTATTATTATTTCTTTTAAAATGGCAATATTAAATTTAAATATTGACTTGTACTTCTTAAAAAGTAAATTAATAAATAAATAAATAAATAAAATAAATAAATAAATAAATAAATAATTAATTAATTAATAAATAAATTTTTGTTTTAATTTTTTAAAAAATTAATTAAGTTTTTAAATCAAACTATGCCTTTTAATTTCTAGTTTTAATGAATTCAAGATTGAAAAGCTACAATTCTGTTGCTAAGGTTACTCAAAGGCGATACTGATTGCGCGCGTTTGGTCTCATAAAAATGGGTGTTTCATATATTCAAGGAGGTGTTCAAAACTTCTTAAGTGAGTGTGATAGTCTAGTTATGGCCATTTGCAGGCATCCTGAAGAGCAATTTATCTGAACGAGGTTTAAAATTTGTTTGCATTATTTGGATTATAGTCTAAGAAGGAACCATAAGGTCCCTTGATGCTCCCTTCTCTAGATCTGATAAGGCCCATTCCATAATTTCTATCACCCATTTAATTTTTAAATTCGTTCAAAGCAACATGAAAGTGTTCAAGATCCTTTTCTGTTATTTTCTTTTCTAAATGACAAAAATTAACTTACCCATCAACAAGCACAGGTATATTATTCTTTATCACGTATGATGGCTCTATCGTATCATAATCTAAGCCAGTTATCTTAGCAAGCTTTAATTTTTTGCATTCTGCATCCCATTTTGTTTTAATTTTCTCAAAGTTTAAAACCATTATAGCTTAGTTAAAGTTTATGTTCTGTCTAAATTGCCTTAATCGAGATGCAGCAACACAATATTCAATAACATTCCAAAAGGTCTAAGTAGGAGTCATTAAACTAGTAGAATTAATAAAGGTAGTAGCATCCAGGTCAACTTCTTCTTCTTCTTCATTAAGGTTCAGGTTGTTCATAAGTCTTTCCACCATATTGAATACAAAAATAGAAGTAAATTTAAAGTTAATTTAAAAATAATTTAAAAGATAATTAAAATTTAAAGTGCAACCTATTTTTATCAATATCAATATAATTATCTATGGGTCAACCTTCCAAATATTATTTAATAATAAAAGCTGAACATAATATTAAAAATAAATATTGACTCATGATTCCAAAAAAATAAATTAAATTTAATATTTTTTTCCAATAATAAATAAATGTCTCTATTTTATTTTTCAATACTTTATCTACTCATAATCACTAATAATGAATGAAAAGGTACTCGAATAGTAGAGTTTTATACGGAAATCATTATGCACAAATGAATTCTGGCCGGAAATAGCATTAAGAGGTTGAAAATGCAAGTTTAAATATGTGTAAGATTTGTTGTAACAAACATTTCTCTTATTTAAATTAAATTCTTTAAAATCATATTGCTATAGCCTAGCTATCAAGTGAGGAGAAGCGATGACAGTGAACGCGAGTGAGAGATTGCTAATATGCCTTTAAAACCATACATGATTGGGACTTGGGAGATAGGGGCTTAAGGGCAGGTGCAATTGTGTTTAGTTTTTGTAAGAGCTCTATCCCTATTTGATATGTAAGATATATAACTATGATAAGTTATTGTCTAAAGTTACTCTATACAACATAGAAAGCTTATCAATTATAATCTTGTATAGACTAAGCAGATAAGAATGGCATATCTCTTCTTTGATATTAAAAGCACAATCTTATTTATTTTATTATTAAAATTATTATTATTATAATTATTATTATTATTATTATTATTATTATTATTATTATTTCTTTTAAAATGGCAATATTAAATTTAAATATTGACTTGTACTTCTTAAAAAGTAAATTAATAAATAAATAAATAAAATAAATAAATAAATAAATAAATAATTAATTAATAAATAAATTTTTGTTTTAATTTTTTAAATCAAACTATGCCTTTTAATTTCTAGTTTTAATTGAATTCAAGCGTGAAAAGCTACAATTCTGTTGTAAGGTACTCAAAGGGATACTGATTGCGGTTTTTCTCATAAAAATGGGTGTCATGCTATTCAAGCGACGGTGCTTCAAAACTTCTAAGTGAGTCGCTGATATCTAGTTTATGGCCATTGAGGCATCTTGAAAGACATCGTTACTGAAGGCGAGCGTTTTAAAATTGTTTTAGCATTATTTTGCGCATTATAGTCTAAAGAAGAACCATTAAGTCTTTTTGGATGCTCTCCTTCTCTAGATCTGATAAGGCCCATTCCATAATTTCTATCACCCATTTAATTTTTAAATTCGTTCAAAGCAACATGAAAGTGTTCAAGATCCTTTTCTGTTATTTTCTTTTCTAAATGACAAAAATTAACTTACCCATCAACAAGCACAGGTATATTATTCTTTATCACGTATGATGGCTCTATCGTATCATAATCTAAGCCAGTTATCTTAGCAAGCTTTAATTTTTTGCATTCTGCATCCCATTTTGTTTTAATTTTCTCAAAGTTTAAAACCATTATAGCTTAGTTAAAGTTTATGTTCTGTCTAAATTGCCTTAATCGAGATGCAGCAACACAATATTCAATAACATTCCAAAAGGTCTAAGTAGGAGTCATTAAACTAGTAGAATTAATAAAGGTAGTAGCATCCAGGTCAACTTCTTCTTCTTCTTCATTAAGGTTCAGGTTGTTCATAAGTCTTTCCACCATATTGAATACAAAAATAGAAGTAAAATTAAAGTTAATTTAAAAATAATTTAAAAGATAATTAAAATTTAAAGTGCAACCTATTTTTATCAATATCAATATAATTATCTATGGGTCAACCTTCCAAATATTATTTAATAATAAAAGCTGAACATAATATTAAAAATAAATATTGACTCATGATTCCAAAAAAATAAATTAAATTTAATATTTTTTTCCAATAATAAATAAATGTCTCTATTTTATTTTTCAATACTTTATCTACTCATAATCACTAATAATGAATGAAAAGGTACTCGAATAGTAGAGTTTTATACGGAAATCATTATGCACAAATGAATTCTGGCCGGAAATAGCATTAAGAGGTTGAAAATGCAAGTTTAAATATGTGTAAGATTTGTTGTAACAAACATTTCTCTT
>ARYC01020397.1:0-17476 GCA_000711775.1 Oxytricha trifallax
AAGACCTAAATATAACTCCTGTTTATAACGTTCCTTATAGTCCTTAATTTAATGGAATAGAATTCTATTGGAGTTAAATCAAGACTCAATACAAGAAGCTGCTGCTGTATCACCTTATGCATGACTTGCCCATCGATACAGTAGACTTAATTCAAAGCAGCTGTAAGAGAGTGAGGGTAGATAAGACAACAGTTTGTGCGAGAGAAGGAAGAATGAATGTTTATAAATAAGTTTTAGATTTAAACGAATAAATATATCCACATATTAAATTGGCCCATAAAGGGGTTTGGCTTCTCTTTCTTCTCCTCTTCTTATGGCTTGCTTGGACCCATATTTTCTCTTGGTGCCAGCTCCTGAATCTATGTTCATTTCTTCTGGCTTTTAGGCATCTTTATAAAGTCTTTTGCTCACTTCATAAATAGTCTATGACTTTCTCTCTCTGTGAACCTTCGCATGCTCTTTCATTAGGAATATACCAGTTCCAGGTTTCCCTACAAAGTTATGAATCAAAGATTACTAGAGAGGAATGGGTGCTTCTTAAGCTCAGCGAGCCAGGTCTCGCTTATTAGTGTGCCTTGCTTCTTTTAATCTTCAGGAGAAATAGAGTAGCGTTTTTTGTGAGCTTCTTCAATGATCTCTCTGAGATAACTCTCTCTTAAAGTGCAAAGAAGTCCAAAGAAGAAGCTTCTTTCTGGAAGCTTGTTAGATAGTTGTTTCTTGGTAGGAAGATAAACTACCAACTCTTCATCTTACATGGCATCCTCATAAAGATTAGTGACTGAAATCTCTGGGTAGTTTGGTATTTCTATCTACTTAATTTCATCGTTTTTTAAGGCTTTCTTCTCATCACAGAGTATCGCTTTTAAGAATGAGATTTTGGTACCTTCCATCGTTGGATGGAATAAGCACACTATAGTATATGATTAAGTATATGTCACATGCTTACCATGCTGAGTGAGGTATTGATAGAGATCTTCCTTGCTTCAAAATATTGTTATCATTTCTTAAGCTTCAACCCTCTTCATTGCAGTGCTTATAGATTCCATCCTTGTTCCTTCTGTTTTTATTGAATTTCAAATTTTAATTTATAGAGTTCTGGATCCTACTGCTTAAAATCTTAGTATTAAATTTGGGCATCTTATAGGAGATCAACCTAGTAAAGATATTTGGAGAAAGCTGACAGAAGCTGTAACAAACTTCAGAGATGGAGCTCCATTTTTATCAATTTAGTTCCATTAAATTAGTACTAAATTTGTTTAAATTTGATTAGTACCGGTACTAAATTCGTTTAAATTTAGTTGGTACCAATTTAATAGTACCAATACTTAATTAGTACCTAGTTTTTAACTAATGAGGTTTTAATGGAAAAGTTCCAAAATGGTTCAAAACCTAATTGGTACCAGTACCAACCTGAATTTATTCTCAGTTGGTACCAAAATTAAAAATATTTAGCATAAAATTAGAAAAATTATAGTTATAAACTAAGTATAAATATGATGTCTAACACCTAAGAATCAACCATTGTTGTTGCAGTGCCAGCTCCTATACAAAGTTAGTATAGCCAGTGAGGTTTTTACTTATTAATAATAGAAATTTAAAATTGAATTTAAACATGGCGGCTAACTTAAATCGTAAGGCAGGTTCTCTTGGAACAGGTTAATCATTGCTCAACTTTGGCTCCTCCAAGAAACCAGAAGTAATTTATATTGAAAAGGAGGTAGAGCTAAGAGCTCTAGAGTTTAAAGCTGAGGTCTTTAAAATTTAAGTTTAAAACAAGAAGTAGAGTGCTGAGATGGGAGTTTAAACATAAGTTGAATTGGTTGAGGAAGATAAGGGACAGCAGCCAATAGAAAAATTAAAACATTTTAATGTGAAGACTGCTAAAATTTCTTCTCAACTGAGTCTAGCTTGAAGAGACACATCAAAGAGGTACACTCTGGTAGAGCTAAGATCTACTTCAAGCATAATAAAGTAGATGGTAGATACTAATGCACTACCTGCATGAAGTCTTATATGCACTCAGCTAAAGTAAAGAGACATATGCAAAAGCATCATCTAAGCGAATTCCTGATTAAAGATGAGGAAACTTAAAAGCTTGTACCTGCTAAAGAAAAAATAACTCTCTTGATTCACAAATAGAGCAGTAGGAGAGACTTAAGAGATAGAATCGGTTTGAGTCAATGAACCAACCAGAAAATGGTATGTATATTGCATGCTTATAAGAGAGAGCAATGTATATACCTGCATTAAATGCAGTCGACATAAGCAGCTGTATTGAAAACTATTTGAATATTGACGTACCTAACAAGGTAAAACTTATAGTTGTTGATGGATTCGCATACAAGGTATATCCATTCAAGTATCTCATTAAGAACGAGCAATATTAAAATGAGTTTGCAAATGAATACATAGTACTGAGAGAGGCTTAGAAAAGATAATGCAAGAACTTAGCTAAGTCGACGGAGTTATACTTGGTCATGGTTTTATTGCATTGAGACTCAAGAAGTTTGAAATGTCTCTAAGAGAGTATCTCTACCATAATAGATATCCTGATGATTTGAATGAGATACTCACAGATATGACTAAGGGTGTGAAAGAGCTCCATGATCTAGGGTATGTTCATAGAGATTTGAAGCCAGAAAATGTAATGCTAAATCTCTGCCCTTTAGAAGTAGTAGTCATAGATTTCAACAGAGTAATAAGACAAGAGATAGTAACTTTAGCTAAGGTTTTAGGCACTCCAGGATAATTCCGAATAAGAGAGAAATGGACAAATGGCTCTGTATAATGTGATGTTTGGGCGGTAGCTGCAATTATCTTATAGTGCGATATGGAAAATATGTCATACTTTGGAACAAGATGTGAGAAATAATCAATAAATTTGGTTACTAAACATATTAAACAAGCTGAAATATGCAATGAAATTAAGAAAATAGTTGAGATTGTAATCGTAAAAGCTCTAGCATATCCAAGATAATCATTAGATGATATGCTAGAACAACTATAGACTGCTTGATTCAAGAGGTATCATAAAGATAAGCAGATAAAATTGTTTGAATTAAGTAGATTAACACTCTTTAAATATTCATTAAATTCACATTAAACCTCCGTTTTCTCTACTAACCCCAATAAGACCCCAACTATACCCTACAAATCAAAGCACATCCTATAAAAATAAATAATCAAAAGATTTTAATATTGAGATATCAAGTAATTATTACAGTCCATAATAAAACCCCACAACATGATAAGTGCTTTGATTTGTAGGGTATAGTTGGGGTCTTATTGGGGTTAGTAGAGAAAACGCAGGTTTTATGTGAAGAGTGCCAAAAACTTTTGCTAAAGTTACTATCTCTTATCTTAAGGCTCTATTGAAATCGATAATTACGACTTCTAAAGGGCAGAGGTTTAGCAATACATTTTCAGGTTTCAAATCTCTATGAACATATCTAAGTTCATGCAACTCCTTAACACTGTTTATCATATGTGATAGTATATCATTCAAATCATCTGGGTGTCTGTTATGATATAAATAATCTCTCAGAGTCATTTCATATTTCTTAAGTCTTAGTGCGATAAAACCATAACTTAAAATAACACAATCTAGCTTAAGCAAGTTCTTGCCATCTTTTCTCTATGCCTCTTTAAGAATCATTTATTCTTTAACAAACTCATTTTAGTATTGCTCGTTCTTAAGGAGATAGCTGAAAGGGTATACCTTGTATGCATACTCATCAACCACTATAAGCTTTGCCTTGTTAGGAACAATTATATGCAAGTAATTCTCAATGCAACTACTTAAATTAATTGCATTCAATGCAGGAATGTTAATAGCTTTTGCTTGGAAGCAGGATAGAATTGTATTGCCTGCAGGTAAGTTCATCGGTTCTTATCATTTCTGTCTCTTGAGCTTCTCCTGTAACTATCTTTCAGACTCGAGAGTATTTATTTTCTTTTAGCTGGCACAAGTTTTTATGTCTCTTTATATAAAATCAAGAACTCACTGAGGTGATGCTTTTGCATGTGCTTCTTAACTTTTGCAGAGTGAGTATAAGACTTCATACAAGTTGTGCATTAGTACCTTCCATCCACTTTTTTATGCTTGAAATAGATATTGGCTTTGCCAGAGTGAATCTTTAAGATGTCTCTTCTAGCTTTGTTCGGTTGAGAAAAGATTCTAGCAGTCTTCACATAAAAAGAATTTTATCTTTTCAATAGGGAGCTGTACTTTTAGGTCCTCAACATATTCAATTTATGCTTAAAGTCCTATCTCTGCTCTCTCCTTTAAGTTCTATACATCTATTTTGAAGATCTCTGCTTCAAACTCAAGAGCTCTTAGCTCTACCTCCCTCTCAACCATCTGGCCTTTTAGTTGAGCCAATGTTTAGCTATGATTATCCACTGCTAAGAGAAACTGCTTTTCGATTTAAGTTAGCCGCCATGTTTAAATTCAAATTTAAATTTCTATTATAGAAGCTCAAATAACCTTACTAGTTAAAGTAACTCTGTATAGTAATTGATACGACAACAATTATGGTTGAATTTAGGGTGTAAGTTTGTACCAATAATTTTTCTAATTTTATGCTTACTATTTTAATTTTGGTACCAAAGGAGATAAAATTCAGGTTGGTTCTGGTACCAATCAGGTTTTGAACCATTTTGGAACATTTTCATTAAAACCTCATTAGTTTAAGACTAGGTACTAATTAAGTTTTGGTACTATTAAATTGGTACCAATTATAATCAAACAGAATTAGTACCAGTACTAATTAAATTTAAACAAATTTAGTACTAATTTAATGGAACTAAATTGATAAAAATGGAGCTCCATCTCTGAAGTATGTTACAGCTTCTGCCAGCTTTCTCCACGTATCCTTACCAGGTTGACCTCCTATAAGATGCCCATATTTAATACTAAGATTTTTAACAGTAGGATCCAGAACTCTATATATTAAAATTTGAAATTCAATAAGAAGAGAAGGAACAAGGATGGAATCTATAAATACTACAATGAAGAGAGTTGAAGCTTAAGAAATGATCTCAAGATTTAGAAGCAAGGAAGATCTCTATCGATAAATCACTCAGCATGGTAATCATGTGACATATACCTAATCATACACTATATTGGGTTTATTCCTTCCAACGATGGAAGGTACCAAAATCTCATTCTTAAAAGCGATACTCTGTGATGAGAAGAAAGCCTTCAAAAACAATGAAATAAAGTTGATAGATATACCAAACTACCCAGAGATTTCAGTCACTAATCTCTACGAGGATGCGATGAAAGATGAAGAGTTGGTAGTTTATCTTCCTACCAAGAAACAACTCTCTAACAAGCTTCCAGAAAGGAGCTTCTTCTTTGGAGTTCTTGGCACTTTAAGAGAGAGTTATCTCAGAGAGATCATTGAAGAAGCTCACAAAAAACGCTACTCTATTTCTCCTGAAGATTAAAAGAAGCAAGGCATACTAATAAGCGAGACCTGGCTTGCGGAGCTTAAGAAGCATCCATACCTCTCTAGTAAGCTTTGACACATAACTTTGTAGGGAAAACTGGAACTGGTATATTCCTAATGAAAGAGCATGCAAAGGTTCACAGAGAGAGAAAGTCATAGACTGTTCATGAAGTGAGCAAGAGACTTTATAAAGATGTTTAAAAGCCAGATGAAATTAACATAGATGCATGAGCTGGCACTAAGAGAAGAAATATTGGCACAAGCAAGCCATAAGAAGAGGAGAGGAAGGAGAAACCTAATCTCTTTCTGGGTTAATTTAATATGTGAACTTATTCATTCATTTAAATCTAAAACTTATTTATAAACATTAATTCTTCCTTCTCGCACAAACTGTTGTCTTATCTATGCTTACTCTCTTGCAGCTACTCTGAATCAAGTCTACTGTATCGATGGGCAAGTCATGCATTAGGTCATACAGCAGCAGTTTCTTGTAGTGAGTCTCAATTTAACTCCAATAGAATTCGATTCCATTAAGCTGTGGGCTGTAAGGAACATTGTATACAGGAGTAATGTTTAACTCTTCATAAGCTTTCTTAGACTCCTTAGTCTTATGAACTATAAGGTTATAAATAAACAGGATGATCTCTTGGTTCCTATACTTTTCTCTGAGCTTTTTTGGAACTCTATATACTACTCTCGGTTAATAGAGCGAGGGTGAATGACATAACTCTCCAAGCCTGAATCTTCACTTATACCGGCTAAAATTGCATGGTTGACTACCTTTATTTTTTAGTCATACACTTCTATATTATCATATTTCTTGTATCAAGACTTATTAATAAAAGTGTTGAACGTAAACACAGCTTCATCAGCGTGCATGAACTTGATGTTATTTTCAATAGCCCTCTGCATTTAATCATTTATATAGTTTAAATTATTTCTATAAAATGGCACTGTAAAATCAATCACTCTCTTCCTCTGTTGACAGTCTTGAAAGTAATTTCATTTCTTCTATAAATATTGGCTATAGTTTAAGGAGAGATACGCATGTCAGGAAACTTGCGATGAAACATCACAGCTCGCTTGTCGTGTCCCCAATACTTTAAAGTCTTCGAGTCGCAAAGGTAGTCAATAAAAGCCTGAGAGAACTTTTATTTTTTTGCAGGTTAATTTTAAGAACCAGAAATAAAATGCTAAACAGCAAGCATGCAGTGATACCTAACAGTTGAGGCACTCTTGCACAGGAGCTTAGCTATAGCTGTTTAATTCAGTACTGGTTTGACTTAGTCTATATTAATCAGTTAAAATAATGTTAAAATCGTGAATATAAAAATTCTTAAATACAAAGAAATAAATATAATACTTACTTTGAAAATTTTTAGTATTTTAAGTTAGAAAAAAGTAGGATTTATTCAAGTATTTTAAATTATTGTAAATTTTAGAATTAATAAATATATATTTTTGCTCTAGAGCCCAATATATAAATTAATATTTTTAATTTAAATCTCTAAGTATATATATTTATATTAGGATATAGAGATGAAGTTTGTTTTTAATTAAAATTAAGTTTCATTTACGCCTAATTCAAAGCATGAGTAATTATTTAAAAAAATTCTATTAAATGTATAAAGACTTTAAATATAAACACTTCTTATACATAAAATAAATTATTTTACTCATATAAAAAACTATGAATAAACTTAATTTAATTTATTTAGAAAAGTAATTACATTTCAAATAAAAAACTTATTTAAAAATAATCATAATTAAAAATATATATATTAAATATATAAAAAATGGGCTCAAGTAGTAAAAATATGAATTTTATCACTTGAGCCCATTTTAAATATATAAATATAAAAATCAAACAAAATTATAAAAATAATTATAATAATGTTTGAATAATGCTTGAATTTATAATTAGTCATATATTTAGAATTTAAATATTCGCGATTTTAACATTATTTTAACTGAATACTCGTACCATACCTTAGCATAAGCAAAGATCTAAATATTACTCATCATAAAAAGACCCTAATTTTCGCTAATTTTTATTTCTCATTTTGCAAATTGACCTAATTTTTCTACTAACCCCAATAAGTCCCCAATTATACACTACAAATCAAAGCATTTATAAACCTAACTAAGGGGTTTTGGGGTTTTGAATCCTACAGATGGTAGTTTTACAGCACTAGTTTTTCAGTTAACTGTATTTACCAATTATCTGAACCAATTTTTCCTCTCGTACTATGTTGAATTACTATTGAAATTAAACTTTAAGAGATATGTGATTCATTTTTTAAAAAATTATTAATATTACACTCAAAATATCTTAAATAGTGTATTTCATTTATAAATTATTTTAAATTAGTTATTATGTTAATTTTCCAAATATAATGTATTTTAATAAAATGAATAAATGATTTTAAATATTTATAAGTAAACATTCTTTTTGAAGTTATTTTACGGTTATCCATGTAAATTTGATTATCAAATAAACTATAACTGTTTTAATGACTTTTACTTAGAGTATATTCATAGATTTCTTTCCAAAAATAGTTGGATTAATAGAATGACTACTGGAAGGATAAAAAAGATATAAATAATTTAAAATGAGAGATTTATTACTTTTTAAAAATCTTTTAATATATATTATAATTAATGATAATAGCACTAAAAATACAAAGAAGAATATCATATAATTTTCAATTATTAAAAACTGGTATTTTCATTATTTAAGAATATATTCTTAAGTTGGAATTCAAATCAAATTAAATTATTAATTAATCAAAAATGTGAAAATTAAAAGTTGAATAATATAAACGATTTTGGACACATTTGATAGAGAATATAAATTTAGTTGGACTTTACAATTGGCGGTACTATTTTACCTCATTCTAGTGAAAGATAATTTGATTTTTATTATAAGTTTTTGAATTTAATTTATTTTGTTTTATAATTAAAGTCCAATTATTTTATAGAAAATGCAATAAAACAGTATATCCAATTATAAAGCTTAGTTATTATTTTGTTAACTTTAATTTGCCACTAAATAAATTATTTATTAATATTCTTTAATTTAATTTCAATTTGTAAATGTATTTCTTCATAAAAAAAGCTTCTCTTCCTTGCCTCTATATATTATAAAATCTTATCTTATATAAAATTGTTTGATTATTTTTCCAGAAAATTTAATGAAAAATATAATTAATTTATAATGAGTAAATAATAATAAATCACAATACAATAATATTTGCGAAAATGAAATTCGGAAAAATACAATAAAAAATTTTCTTTTGTATGATAATTTAATAAGAAAGTGAAAACTATAGTAGTATACAGTTATTGCTTATAAATTAAAAATACTTATGGGATTATAAAAAGTTTAAATCAAGTTAGTTTAATTGCTTAAAATATTTAAAATAGAAGTTGTTGCATTTATAAAGGTATATGGAAAAATTATTTAATAATTTATAATTTTAAATAAAAAAATAAAAGTTGATTCTCCTGCCTTAATGCTGACAGTACTAAGCTAAGAATTTATATTTATACCCAATTTTAATTAACAAATTTATTTTACTATAATGATAAAATTATTTTATATTAAAATCAGTTGCAATAAATACTTAAAACCCTAAAACCCCTTTCAATAATTTAAATGAATTTTTATAATTAAATGAAAGCTACAAAAGTATAATTTACTTGATTTTGAATACTGTTAATGTTTAAGAAATTAGTAATCAAATCTAATTTTTTATGAGTATTTCAAACAAAGAATAATTAAGATTTCTAACTACTTAAAGCATTTGTAATAGAATCTATGATAATGCTATAAATTATCCAGATTTTTCCCTACAGCTTCGATTAAAGCTAAGACTTAGCTATAAGCTGCCAGATAAACTTCTTCTTTTGTGTTATTGGATATATTAAATCTGATATTTAAATGAAGTAATTTAAGAAGCTCATAAGAAACGCTATAGCATCTTTCCTGGGTAAAAATAGAAGCAAGATATTATAATCAGTGAATCCTGATTGTAGGAACTTCAAAAGTATCCTTTCATTTCAATTAAGCTTAGTCTTCTAACTTTATAGAGAAACCTGGCACTGCTAAATATTTGATGAAAGAGCGCAGCAAATTAAACAGAGAGAGAAGGTCTTAAGTAATACATGAATTGAGTAAGAGACTCTTCACTGATTTATAAATCCAACGAGATAAACATAGATGTAGGAGCTGCCAATAAGAGTAAATACATAGGCCTAAGCAAAACTAGAGAAAGAAAAGAAAAAGAAGCCAAATACCTTTATGGGCAAAATATATATATTATATATATATATTAATATATATATATATATAAACCATAAGTTCGATAATTTAGAGCTTATTTAAGCACTAAATCTTTAATCTATCGTATTAATTTTTCTAAAATCTACTGTGTCTATCTATAAATTATGAAAAGCATGATTTAGCAGAAGTTCCTTAAAATTATTTTTAATGATCCCCAAAAAAAACAGAACTAAAATTCATTAAAAAGAGGGGTGTAAATAATAAAATACATGTAATATGTTTACCATTTTATTATGCTTTTGTAAAATTAGCAGATATATTTTCAACAGACAAACGACAATTTTAGTGAAAGCGTTCTAGACTCTGAAATATTGAAAGAATTTAATATATTATTCAATATTTATAGAGAAAGGGCGAATAAATATATGTCTATAGTAAATTATCTGCACTTAATCCACAAAAAAAAATTGAGTTTGATCTTAAATTTTTATCAAAATTTTTTTATATTACCAATACCTAGATTTAAAGTAATGAATGTAAACACAGTTTCATCAGTATAAATGAAAAACACTTATAATCTATTTATAATTTATATTTACTGACAAATAAAGCTTAAATTTTCGGTAAATTTAGGCTATCTTACAACTGTCTAATATAGAATTTAGATAAACAAAAAAATTATTTCAATTACTAGTTTTATTATTTATTTTATGTGGGGAGTTTGGCTGGGGCGGCACATCTGTTAAACGATAACGCAGGTGTTCTAGGGTAAGCTAAAATAAAACAGAAATCTCTTGTAGACCAAAAGGGGAAAAGCATACTTGATTAATAATAATAAGTTATAACAGGGTGGGTAAAAACCATTTTGCCAAGATAGCCGAAGTTTCCTCAGGCAGAACCTCCACCGACATCCGCACACTGCCTCCCGAGTATTAATAAAAGTTGTACAGAGCCTTTTTATATATCCGACCCCATCTTGGCTCACGATGCACACTCACCCAGTTTAATTTTAATCCAGGTACGATTTACTGCTAATAATTAGCCCGCAATCAGTAAATTTAATGTCATCAATAATATATTATTTTTATCACTTAAATAAGTCATTAACTTTCATAGTGTTTTAAATATAGAGTATTTATAATTTGAATGGTTAGGCGACTAAACTCTGCATGCACCGAAGAATAAATTTCTACCCCTTGTATAAATTGAATTATTTTCAAAGTTCTTTTCATCTTTCCTTCACAGTACTTGTTCATATAAATATAAAGTGGAAGCTAATGACTTGCGCTTACTAGGAATTCAAATTATTGAAAGAAAGATCTATAATTCCAAAGATCTATCCCATCACGACGCATATTGCTGATTACCAGCTGCCTCACTGAATCAATTATATTTACTTATTATGATAGAATTTAAAAATAAAATTCCCTTGTTATACAAAATTTAATTTATAAATTTCAATTTTTTAAAATCAAGATATGATCGACTAGTTAGTAGGCTAAGAAAGTTTGAATAATTTAAATATTTTTTGATTAAGACTATGCTAAATTTTTATTTTAACATTTTGAAAATTAAATAAAATATGAATCTATATAGCATTAATAAATTAAAATATTTGAGAATAATATGTAATACCGTTTTAAGGCCATCACAATGCTTGGTTTTTATTAAACTGTCGGATTTGTATTATTGTTAAAATATAATTGATTTGGGAAAATTCAAATTTATAAATCTAAATCAATTTAACTGTAGGCGTAACAGCTACTAATTTGCGAAGCTTTTAATTGTAATTTGATTTATGTTTGATCTACTTAGTAGCAGTTTAAATTTAAACGTTTAGTGATCTAATCTAAAAAAGTGGAAAGTTTTTTTTGTACCATTGGTACATTGGCTCACGAATTCCTCGCATCGGTGCCCTACAAACATGGGAGCTTCTTAATGTACCAATCTAAAACGGTACAATATATTAGGGCGTACTGATCTACTTTAAATGTACCAATGTACCGTTTGGACAATGAAAAGTTTTTATTATTTTTAAATCGGTACATTGAGAAAAGTGGTACATTTAATTATTAAAGCAATTAATTAGATAAGAGTGATTAGTTTTTCTAAAAATAAATATCCAAAAGAATGGAGTGAAGTTGCCCTCATTTACTCACCGTGTGCCAACCAATCAATTATAAATAAAGAAGATGCATTAGTAAACGAATTCGAAGTACAGCCTAAGGGCCAGCTTCTTCTTCAAGATTCAAATCCTGATAGCAAAGAAGAACTTCAAAATCTAAGAGAGGTCGCTATTAGAAACCCATGAGCGTCTTAGGAATGTGTTCCAATTCAGAGATTTATCAACTGATCAAGTATATTTGAGTATTCATGTCAAGAGTGGGGCAGCTGGGCTCTCTAAAGGCTACTTCAGTGCTACACGATATGCAGGAAAGAATGCCTTGGACAAGCTAAAGTTGGACGGGCGCAGTATTGGAGAAGTAGAGGCTAGAAACCTATTTAAAACTCCTTAAAAGCTTGAACTGATGCTTGGTGATTCCCATAAGTTTGCAGAGCTAATCTCAGAGAGGAGTTGCAATGGAACCTCTAAGAACCTGATTTCAGAGGAAGGCAGCAGCCTATCAAAAAAAGCGATACTCAAAGAATACATAGGAGGCGTGAGAGCAGGCCGATTGAGTGATGCTTCAGACATGTACGAGGAGAGCAAGGGTGATTATGATAAACTAATTATGATTGGGAGCTGCGAGAATCAACTCAGAGTGCATTAAAAGTACCTCAAAAAGATTGGATCTGGACTTACATCTCCACTGCCAAAGATAGAGTAGCTGATGGGATACATAGAGAGCTCCTCGAGGTCTGACAAGAACCAGAATGAGATAAGTGCCGGCTTCCTCGGTGATTGCAAATACTACGACGCTGTTGAGGCGCTATACAGTGTGATCTTTAGAAGATGCCCGGAGAAAGTCAATGCGGTATGGTTTTGTGGCGATCCTGACACTGGGAAGTCCACGCTAGCACGGATGGTGGAACAGATCTTTATCACTGAGAAATTAAAAGAAGGTGACGCCAACTTCCTGATAGACGATAGCAAGCCATTCACTCTGCCTTCCCTTGTGATCATGAATGAAATCAACCACAGGCACTTCTTCAGTAAGCGAAACATTGCCACGATGAAGCTATTCCTGGAGGTTGAAGGCTATCCGATCAGCGTAAAGTATCAAGCCAATGAGATGAAATTTGTGGGTTGCCAGGTTATCATCACATCAAACACTACCCCGTTCGAGAAAATGGAGAGAGCAGACAGGGAGGCATTCTACACACGAATCAAGCTGGTAAACATGCATCAACAGGAGTTGAACAGGGATGGGTCGAAGACATTTCCATTCACCACAATACAGTTGGCCAAGTACTTTAGGAAGAGATTGCAGGAAGACGGGGTCTTTGAGGGCAGAAAGCAGGATGTGAAGATGACAGAAGCCAACCAGGACACTGAAGACACGGCAGATAGGACGCATGATCACGATGATAACAACAACTAATGAACCGCACCTTATCTAATTAATTGCTTTAATAATTAAATGTACCACTTTTCTCAATGTACCAATTTAAAAAAAACTAAAACTTTTCAATGTCCAAACGGTACATTGGTACATTTAAAGTAGATCAGTACGCCCTAATATATTGTACAGTTTTAGATTGGTACATTAAGAAGCTCCCATGTTTGTAGGGCACCGATGCGAGGAATTCGTGAGCCAATGTACCAATGGTACAAAAAAAACTTTCCACTTTTTTAGATTAGATCACTAAACTTTTAAATTTAAACTGCTACTAAGTAGATCAAACATAAATCAAATTACAATTAAAAGCTTCGCAAATTAGTGGCTGTTACGCCTACAGTTAAATTGATTTAGATTTATAAATTTGAATTTTCCCAAATCAATTATATTTTAACAATAAGAATTATTTACAGATTGATAGCTCTTTCTTAATTCTTTGAAATAAATACAAATATTATAAACTGCGTATTTGTCCCAGCTATCCTGAGGGAAACTTCGGAGGGAACCAGCTACAAGATGGTTCGATTAGTCTTTCTAATATTTAATAATAATAATCCCCTGGCTTCACCCTACTCAGGCATAGTTCACCATCTTTCGGGTCCTAACATTTATGCTCGTACTCAAAGATTTTTGATTACTTTATCATTAAAATATAGAGTGAATATTATATGAATTGATAAAAAAGAATTAGAAATCAGTTTAAATTAATATTAGATTTTACTATACGAATTCTCATTCAGCATAAATACTAATTTCATTCAACTTCTTCCTTATAATATTAAATAATTGATATTTAATTCTAAATTAAATAAATAATATCAGATTTAAATTATGTTGTAATAGTTTATTATTCTCATAGATTTTAATTTATATTTGAAATATTTATAAATTCATTGTTTTTTAATTAAATTTTAAGATTAGTGATTCCTTTTTATCTTAAAGAGTATAATAAATAACCAATAATTTTTTTTCACAAAATAGATGCCTACACTTTATCTTCCTCACAATTTAAATCTTAAAATTATAAAAATTGTGTTAACTTATCTTTTTAAGAACCACTTAATTAATATTTAATTGTTATTAAAATAAAGAAAATTTATTTTAAATCTAAAAATATAATTTTACTATTTGTTAATAAATCTCAATAATTTGCTCAAAATTAATTAAACAAAATATAAGTATTTTTAATTCATTGATATATTTTTAATTATTGAAATAATGATATAAAAACCCTAGTTATAATTTATTATAAGTTTGTATTAATATAATATTGATCGGAATATTTATTATTGTCTCCTACCCCTTAAATAATAAAACTTTATATTATTTATAAAGAATCATTGACGTAATCGCATTCAGATAGATTCAATTTTTTCAAACTCAAAACCCCAAAACCCTTTCAGTAGTTTGATTGAGTTTTTGATTGATAAAAGTAGACTATTAGTGCATACTTTATTAAGGATTTAATAGGGTTTATGTAGGGGTTTAATGTTTAAATATAAGAATTTTAAGTGAGTATATGCGAGATTTGGGGTCTGTTTATGACTGTGAGTATATAGATTTATTGTTTAAGTTGCGATATGGATGTGATGAATATAGTGAACAACTCAAGCCTGTTCTGAATTAAACGTCTATAGCAAGGCTAATCCATAAATCTCCAGCAACTGTGAGGTCTCACTGTCTATTAGCATTCAATTTAAAGAGATAAAATCTTAATTCTAAGCCTAAGAGACCCTTAAAATTTTAACAACATCATATCGAATATCTTATTAATGATAAGACTCTAAAATACTGGGCTCACTTCTCTCTGGCCTAAAGAGCTATGATGTTTCATCGCCAATGTCCTGAGCTTCACATCCCTGCTCAATCTATAGCGAACATATATAAAAAGAACGGAATATCTTACAAGACAGTCAATCGCATTAAGAGAATGATTGACTTTAATGTTCATTTTATAAGGATAATTTAAATTATATATTCGATTAAATGCAGAGGGCTTAAGAGCATAATATTAAGTTCATACACGCTGATGAGGCAGTATTCACATTTAATACCTTTATATCAAGGTCTCGGTATAAGAGGTACAGCAACATAGAAGTATATGATTAAAAAGTTAAGGTTTAAACTCTTGCAATCCTTGGTGGAATAAGTGAAGATAGTGGGCTCGAGACTTATGTAATTTACACTCGTTCTATAAAGACTGAATAATTTATTAAATTCTTGCAATAACTCAGAGATAAGTACGCTGACTAAGAGATTATTCTGTTCGTTGATAACTTGTCAGTTCATAAAACTAAAGACTCAATGAAGGAATATGAAAGGCTAAATATAACACCTGTATTTAATGTTCCTTACAGCCCTTAGTTCAATGGAATTGAATTATATTGGGGGTTATTGAAAGGTCATTATAAGAAATTGCTGCTCTACCATCTGATTCATGATTTAAAGATAGATAAAGTCGATTTTATTGAGAGTGCTACTAAGAGAGTCAGCGATGATAAAGCTAAAGTATGCGCAAGAGAAGGGAGATTTTGTGTATATAAATAAGTTTTAGATTTAAACGAATGAATAAGCTCACATATTAAATTTGCCTGTAAAAGGATTTGGCTTCTCTTTCTATTCTTCCTCTTAAGGCTTGCTTGGGCCCATGTTTCTTCTCTTAGTTTCAGCTCCTGCATCTATGTTCATCTCTTCTGGCTTTTATAAATCTTTGAAGAGTCTCTTACTCAATTCATGTTTTACTTGAGACTTTCTCTCTCTGTTTATTTGCTGCGCTCTTTCATCAAGTATATAGCAGTACCAGGTTTTTCTATAAAGTTAGAAGACTAAGCTTTTGAGATGAAAGGATGCTTTTAAAGTTCCTACAGCCAGGTGTCACTTATTTTAATACCTTGCTTCTCTTTTTCTTCAGGAGAGATGCTGTATCGTTTCTTTTGAGCTTCTTAAATAACTTCATTTAAGTACTTAGGTTTCAGAGTTGCAAGAACACCAAAGAAGATGTTTCTCTCTGGAAACTTATTAGAGAGCTTTAGCTTTGATGGAAGTTAGAGAGCTACGTCCGGATCACTCATAGCATCGTCATATAGGTTTGTCACTGATATTTCAGGGCAGTTAGTTCTCTATCATCCTAATTTCATTAGACTTAAAAGCTTTTTTCTCTTCACTCAGTAAGGCTTTTAAGAATGAGATTTTAGTTCCCTCCTAAGTCGGCAAGAACAATCGAACTATAATGGATTTATTAATCTTACTTAAGAACTTACCTTGCTATACCAAATATCTATAGAGGTCCTCTTTACTTCGAAATTTTCCTATTAAATCTTGAGATTAAATTCTCTTCATTGCATCATTCATAGACTCCATCTTGCTTCCTCTTTCTAGAAATGTTAATGAAATTTAAAATTATGGATATCCATTCTAAGTTTATTAAAATCTTACTACTAAATAGGGATGACCTACTGAAGGTCAATTTTCAAAAGATATGAGGAGAAGCATTGAAAAACTTGCTCCAAGTTTCACAGATTGATTTCCATTTTTATCAATCTATCTCCATTAAATTGCTCCTAGGAGGTCCTCTAAATTAAGTTCAAACTTTATTAGGAGTTAAATTTTAAGGTTAAAACTTAATTAGGAGCATATTAAATTTAAAAATCTTTAATAACTTTTACCTCCAAATAAAGTTTAAACTTGATTTGGAGGACCTCCTAGATAAACAAAACTTCATAAGGAGTATTTTACTAAAATGTATAAAATTCTCATAAAATATGTCAACTTACAGTATTTTATGGTTAGTTAATTTTCTTACCCCTCAGCAAAGAATCTACCAGAGTGTCTTATACTCTACTATATTAGTTTATCTAGGTAGATTTTATCATTGATATAATAAAATATATCAGAAAACTAAAATGAGCGCTAACCTGTTTAGAAGAGCGGCATTACTTGGATCATGTCAATAAAAGTTATCATTCCAGCAACCAAGAAAAGTAGAGACCAGAGACTCTTGTACTCAGTGGGAGCCTACTTATGACAACTTTGACATGTCTAGCTTTGAGATTTAAATATAAGTTAAGTAGGAAGTTATCAAAGAAGCTGTGTAAATTGAGGAGGAGGTTAAACAACCCGCCATAGAGCATTAATAAATCCCAGCCAAAGTTGACTATTAATGCAAAGAATGCAATAAA
>ARYC01020398.1:0-58517 GCA_000711775.1 Oxytricha trifallax
CCTTAGTTCAATGGAATTGAATTGTCTTGGGGGTTATTGAAAGGTCATTATAAGAAATTGCTGCTCTACCATCTGATGCATGATTTAAAGATAGATACAGTCGATTTTATTAAGAGTGCTGCTAGGAGAGTCAGCGATGAGAAAGCTAAAGTATGCGCAAGAGAAGGGAGATTTTGTGTATATTAATAAGTATTAGATTTAAGCGAATGAATAAGTTCACATATTAAATTTGCCCGTAAAGGGATTTGGCTTCTCTTTCTTTTCTTCCTCTTAAGTCTTGCTTGGGCCTATGTTTCTTTTCTTAGTGCCAGCCCCTGCATCTATGTTCATCTATTCTGGCTTTTATAAATCTTTGAAGAGTCTCTTACTCAATTCATGCTTTACTTGAGACTTTCTCTCTCTGTTTAATTGCTGCGCTCTTTCATCAAGTATATAGAAGTACCAGGTTTTTCTATAAAGTTAGGAGACTAAGCTAACTTGAGATGAAAGGATGCTTTTGCAGTTCCTACAGCCAGGTGTCCCTTATTTTAATACCTTGCTTCTCTTTTTCTTCAGGAGAGATGCTGTATCGTTTCTTATGAGCTTCTTAAATAACTTCATTTAAGTACTCAGGTTTCAGAGTTGCAAGAACAGCAAAGAAGAAGTTTCTCTCTGGCAACTTATTAGAGAGCTGTAGCTTTGATGGAAGGTAGAGAGCTACGTCCGGATCACTCATAGCATCTTCATATAGGTTTGTCACTGATATTTCAGGGTAAATAGGTATCTCTATCTTCCTAATTTCATTAGACTTAAAAGCTTTTTTCTCTTCAATCAGTAAGGCTTTTACGAATGAGATTTTAGTTCCTTCCTGGGTTGGCAAGAACAATCCAACTATAATGGATTTATTAATCTTACTTAAGAACTTACCTTGCTGTATCAAGTACCTATAGAGGTCCTCTTTACTTCGAAATTTTCCTATTAAATCTTGAGATTAAATTCTCTTCATTGCATCATTTATAGACTCCATCTTGCTTCCTCTTTCTAGAAATCTTAATGAAATTAAAAATTATGGATATCCATTCTAAGTTTATTAAAATCTACTACTAAATAGGGAGGACCTACTGGAGGTCAACCTTAAAAAGATATGAGGAGAAGCATTGAAAAACTTGCTCCAAGTTTCACAGATTCACAGATTGATTTTCATTTTTATAAGACTTTCTCCATTAAATTGCTCCTTATAATGTTTAATTATTTTAGGAGGTCCTACAAATTAAGTTCAAACTTTATTAGGAGTTAAATTTAAAGGTTAAAACTTAATTAGGAGCTCATTAAATTAAAAAATGTTTAATAACTTGGGTACTGACGTCAGCGCTTGCTACCTGACGTCACCGTTCGCTACCTGACGTCACCATTCGATACATGACGTCAGGACATACCAAGTGATGTCAGGACATACCACATACCGTCAGGAAAAATGACATGACGTCAGGACTCGCTACATGATATCATGACTTGGTTAAAGATTTTTATAATTTGAAAATATACTAAGAATTAAAATAATGATTTAAAATAAAATACCAAAAAGCATATTAGATTAATTATTATTAATATCAAATTTGAAACAATAAAAATCTCTAAAGAACTATTAAAGAAATTTTTAGCTATTTTTTATGTAAATATCAATTATTTTATTTAAGGATTATATTTTTTGACGATCCCATTAAACAAATATTCAGATTACCTATTCTAACGATTTTTAATTGTCTTTTGATTTAGTCTTAGTGTTACAAATTATTTGGAATATACAATATATTTTTTTAAAACCCCAAATATTTTAATTCAAAATATTTAGTATATATTCTTATTTGTTAAAAACTTATTTTATTTAAATAAGTATAACAAAAAAGATTGGAAAAATTCTGATCTCATCCCTGAAAATCACTTCTCAGTAGAGATGATGGAAACGATATCAAAGCAGATGGAGGAATACAATTCAACTAAAATAAACTGGGAATCATGATTATGCCATTAAAAGTCGTGAATGACAAAGGGATACAAAGCCTGTAGAAAATCATTGGGTCTCTCGACAATGGCAAGTACTGGAGAGACACAGAAGCGGTGGAAGGAGTAGTTATTCCTACAAGATGCTAGAGTAATTGTATAATAGCAAAAACTGGGGGATTCTGAAAATCAAGAAAGGAACTTAGTCTCTGGAAATACATGACACAAGGAAATCAATAGGTAGCTTGGCTCTCATACAAAAGCATTTAGGCAAGTTAAGTGAAGTTCTTGAAAAGACTGTTGGGAAGTAGTTCAAAATCAACAAATTAAATAGTTTGGCAAATACAAACTAAGTGAAAGATCCGGAAGACTGCGGGATTATGGCGACTCTAATATCTTGCTACCTAGCTATGGAATTGCAGAATGAACCAGTATCTCAAATCTTCGTAAAAGACTCGATAAATATGTAGAGATACTACATGATGACCTGGAATTGGGATTCATGAAGATGGAGATCGGTAGATCAGGAATTGCACGGAGTGACGAAGAGATGGCGAGAGAAACCAAAAATAAGAACAAAAAAATATGGGAGCTTGCTAACGAGGGATTGGAGTCAGAGACCTACATAATCAACTCCTAGATTGACCAATGGCACGAAGTAATAATGAGGGAAGACCCAAGAGGATAAATAAAGAGGGAGCTTGTAGCAAGCGAATATATATTCAGTCAGTTAATGGACGAAATCCCGGAAGTAGAGGGACTCCTATTTGGTTATGAGGTGGAGCACCAGCAAGAAAAGAGGGAAGAGGAGGCAGTCAATATGAGCACTGATGACAACAAGAATAACAGCCTAGAAGAAGCAGAGAAAAAATCGAGAGTAATAGATGACTAGGAAGGAAGTGGATAAGTGAATCAAGTATAAAAAAAGAATAAGATAGAATCAATCGCGGGGAACCGCAACTGTCCACGGTCAAATAAAAACAGATTTCACTATAATATACTTTGGGTAATTAATTGCACGCACCTGATATTCAAATTATATTTAATTTTACCATCAAGTATTTTACTACTCCTACTAAGTATAACAAAAATGATCTTTTAATAATAAGATAATTAAATCCATATTTTATAAGAATATAAAAATCCCTGCAAAAGTTAGATAACTCTTGAATTTATCTAATTTCTACATATTGATATTTAGGGTTTTAATGAAAATTTAAGGATTTAGTAAAACTAGAGCTTTTTGTTAATATAAATCCTTTTGTATCAATTTTTTTAATATTACTCGTTAAATCTTAATGTGCTTTGAATAAGAACTATTTTCTATGTAAATTGCCATTATTAGAAAAATCTAACCTAAATTAAATTAACTTACAGTTTGTTTTAAACTTTAAACATATATTAAATATAAATACTTACAAATAAAAATAATGAAATTCAACATTAAATAATATAATTCGAGATCTAAATTTAAAAATTTTTAAATCTATTATTATATAACAATTTATTTTCTTGCTTCTCAATTAATAAAAAAAACATATAATATTTTATATTAGCTAATTCAAATGTATAACACAATAATTAAAATTATTTTGGCTTAAGTTTTAAAAAATATAATTTTAACAAAGTTTAATAAGTTTGAGAATATTGTACGAAAAAATTGTTATTATGTTCTTTTGAAATTTTTACTCTTTAATTATTTGATGTTAATAATAATTAATATAATAGACTTTAAGGTTTTTTATTTAAAACCATATTTTGATTTTTTACTAAATTTCAAATTATAATAATCTTTAACAAAGGCAAGAGTTCATGTAGCGAGTCCTGACGTCATGTCATTTTTCCTGATGTCATGTGGTATGTCCTGACGTCACTTGGTATGTCCTGACGTCATGTGAGAGCTGTGACGTCATGTGTCGAATAGTGACGTCAGGTAGCGAACGGTGACGTCAGGTAGCAAGCGCTGATGTCAATAGCCAATAACTTTACCTCCAAATTAAGTTAAAACTGTATTTGGAGGACCTCCTAGAGAAACAAAACTTCATTTGGAGTATTTTAATTTACTAAAACGTATAAAATTATCATAAAATATGTCAACTTACAGTCTTTTATGCTAAATTAATCTTCTTTTCTCTCAGCAAATTATCTACCAGAGTGTCTTATACCTACTATAATAGTATACCTAGGGGAATTTTATCTCATTATTATAATAAAATAAAATATATCAGCAGACTTAAATGAGCGCTAACCTTTTGAGAAGAGCGGCATTACTTGGATCAACTCAATAAAAGTTATCATTCCAGCAACCAAGAAAAGTAGAGACAGAGACGCTTGTACTCAGTGGGAGCCTACTTATGACAACTTTGACTTGTCTAGCTTTAAGATTTAAATATAAGCTAAGTTTAGTTAATCAAAGTAGCTGTGAAATTGAGGAGGAGATTAAACAACCCTCCATAGAGTATTAATAATTACCAGCCAAAGTTGACTATTAATGCAAAGAATGCAATAAAGTTTTCCCTTACAAGTCAACTTATAAGAGAGACTTGAGAGATATACACAACGATATGCCAAGGTTATAGCTCAAGCATTAAAAGAAAGATGGGAAGTATGTCTGTGAGTTCTGTGAGAAGCCATAATCTCATACTAGAGACCTCAAAGTGCACTTAAAGAAAAAGCACAATCAAAATTTTGTCTTTATTCATGAACCTACAGGCAATAGATTCCTCTAAAAGAAAAGATCAAGAAACCAGTAGTCTATTAGAGTTGAAGTCTAGAGTAAGTTAAAATGAAGAAAGCAGTAAATAACTTTCCAGTCTCTGAGATCAATAAAATCATGGTTAAAATAGAGGCAATGAAGATTCCCATATTAAAGATACTTGCCTAGAAAGCTACCTCACTTTTGAAAAAAAATAGAGAAGAGAGTCATTACAGATGACTAATATGCTTACAAGATATATCCTTTCAATCAATTCCTTGCTGATGACAAGTTCCAAATGGAATTTGGAAATGAGTTTATGCTCTTTAAAAGGCAAAGTTAAATGAGTGCAGGCATATCATCTAGCTTGATGCTATTTTACTTGGTAAAGATCATGTAGCCTTAAGGCTTCCTTTACTAGAAATGACTTACAGAGAATTCTTATCTGACAATAGATGTCAGAGATAAATTAGCTAGATAGTATAGCAGATAGTTGAAGGGTAGAAGAGCTCCACAAGCTAGGTTATGTTCATAAAGACTTAAAGCCAGAGAAAATCATGATGAAATTTCAGCCTCTTAGAGTTTATATTATTGACTTCAACAGAGCTCAAAGAGTGCAAGTCTCTGCATAAGGAAATGTAGACGGCACTCCTGGATATTTCCCAGAGAGAGAGGATTGGAGAGAAGGAGACACTTAATGGGATATCTGGTCTCTAGCAGTAATAATAATAGATAGAGAGCGACATGCCAAGAAACGATTACTTTAGCTGCAGGGGTGAGAGAGATTCTAGGGAAAATCAAACAATATCTTGATAAAAATAAAATAAATAGAGGTCTCAGAGAGCTTGCATACTCAACTATTATCAAGCCAAGCTAAGAGAATTAACAAACTATAGAAAGAATTAAACATCAACTTAGAAAGATATAATTCAGATAACTACCACATGACTCTAAGCTTATGTTTGTGTGAAATATTTTAAAAACTCGCTTGTTATACTCACTTAAATTACTAATATTTAAACATTAAACCTCTAAATAAACCTTATTAAAACCCTAATAAAGTATGCACTAATAGTCTACTTTTATCAATCAAAAACTCAATCAAACTACTTAAAGGGTCTTGGGGTTTTGAATGAGGGGCTTAACTTGATAATCAGCGATGTATTCTCTAAGCGGCATACTGAATAAATTATAGGTAGAGTGGGCAGACTCGAAAACAAGGAAAAATACAGACATTTGATATTGATTAGTGGCTCACAAGATACTGTTGAATTAGCAATACAATTTAGGCAAGACTTCTTAGAAAACGAAAGTCATATTAAATTTCTAAAACTCTAAACTATTTTAAGCTTATAATACGACTTATCCGAAAAGCTAGAATGTGATAGCTAGGCAATTACAAAAATAAAGGATAAAAACTAGAACATAGATTTAGAAGAGTGAAAATTCAGTGCTTTTAATTATAAGAAATCGAAATTTCTTATAATCAAAAGCATACTCAATCAAATATAATTAGTAGTTCTATAACCTAGAATCCCTGTCAAAAAGATTCTAAGCTGTTGAAAAGTGCTGAGCAGGAAATTCCTAAAAAGAGTATTTTATCTAAACACGTAGCTAATGCTGAGTTAATGAAAGCATGTACCTAATTAAAGTAGAAAATAAATCCAAGAAAGCTCAAAACCAAGCAAACAAAGTTGAGGTAGATTCATCCCCGATAATCCACTCATATCTCAGAAATAATTTAAGTTAAAAAAGAGTACAAAAGTCAATACTAAAAGGAAATAAAATCCTAATTACAAGGTAAGAATAAAGATGAACCCTTTTTGAAAGAAAAATGATAAATATGTTGAGCTTATCAAATCTAAAACTTCACTTAAAGACTATAAAAATAAGAGCTAGAATCTGCTCGTGAAAAGAATAACAAGGAGTAGAAAAATTAATTGGCATAAGCAAACTACATCTAAATAACAATAATGCAAGGGTTTAACTTATAAGAATTATCATTTTGATTAATTAGTTATTAAATTAATAAACATTTTAATTAATTTCTTCATTCTCGTCATTGATAATCATTATTCACATTATTATGATTGCGGGGTGGCATAAGTGGATTCCCACCTTCAATGATGATACCACTCTAATGCAACTGCATAACTAAGTTTTATTGTCGCTCAGTTCATCTAATTATTCTTGGAGCCCAGAGAGCGAGAGCTCCTCTCTCACTCTTTTGTTTTGCTGGAGATATTTCCGCTTACTCTAATTTAACTACTGCTCTTTTTGCTTCACCTCTTCGAGCTCTTTCACTCTTCTTTTTGTTTATGAGCTGGGTTTCAATAGGAATGGAGATCTTCCCTTGTGAGCTATTATAAATGTGTTAAAAGAAAAGGTTTACTACTAAAGCTGACAATGTTTAAGTGCTTACAGAAATTCTGGCCTCATCCCGACTATCATATTTTGAGACTTATTTAGCCTATCCCTCCGATTTTCTTTTGCTTATTACACCATCCTCTAAATTCCTTATGAATATTCAGTCATCATGACATCGCAGATCCATTGCTTGTCCAAATTATGCCAATCGCATTGGTCGGCAAGAATTACAGGATCTATTAGTTTTGTTAGGCAAAATTCATGAAACCGTAGGAATTTCTGTTACTAGAACCTTGTTTCTTCTTCATTCTTTTAATGGTTTTAAAAACATTCTTACATTTTTTATTCCATTAACGATGCTCGTAAGAGAGTAGATGTTAGTACATGTAAGTTTTGGCAGATAAGCGTTGCTTTCATGAGTGAGAAAGCTATAAAGTTCCTTTTTGCTTCCAATTCTTTGCCTAATCAAGTTCACGTTGACCTCGGCTAATTCTGAGTGATTATTCATGCGTTTAGGATTGATAGTAGAAACTTTTAATATATATATATTTACAAATAATATTTGCATTAAACCTTAGTTATTAAAAATCATTATTAAATAGGGAAAACTCTACCACGCTAAACAGAATTCTCTATATATAAACTCGATTCCAAAAACAATAAATACTTTATTTATCATAGCTATGGAATAAATCAATAAACTCAAAACATAAATAACTGTATTTTCTGAAGAATAAATATTTCAAAAGAGCATTAGAATGAAATTCATGCTTATCTTACTATTATCTTGTTGCAAGCCGAGGCAGAGATAATGCAATATATTTACATAAAATTTTTTTTCCTTAAATGATATTTAACATTTAGAAAAACTCATTATTCTCTAAAGGCCAGCGTATGATCTTAAGTACCCTATACAAGACCCAAGAGAAGCACTTTTACTAGTAAAGAAGCCAATGGAATATTAAGGTACGTTTGATTCTAGAGCCCTTATGCATGCCCTTTTAAAATCAGTTATAATAGGAAAGATATACAAGATGCTTAAAGGTAAAATGAAACAAATATTATCTTTAAGACAATTAAGTAATATTCTATCTTTATGACTTCATTAAACGAAATATGACAGAAACTTATATCGTCCCTCAAATACAATACTTAAGGTGGTACTATTAATTAATCATAATAAACCAAAGATATTCTCTCTTGGAAGTGCTATTTAGGACAACAAAAGATAATGTTATTAAAGACTTGATTAATACCTACAAAATATCATTTAAAACTTTAGGCAAACATTTTAAAGTGTCTTATTAATATCTTAAGAGGTTACAAAACTAAACTATAAATATCGTGAATAAAAAAAGCAATTAAACGCGGTTAAGGTTTAAAGCCTTTACTCCTCGGATCCAAAATTTTATTCAATACTATGTTGACGCTCATCACAGTATTTCAAGTTGTGGAGAATTTTAAAAGAAAATCTTGGAAAAGACTAACTCTAAAGTTTCGATTTTTGCACTAAGGGCATGCAAAAAAAAGAAGTTAGGAAATAGTTTTATAAAGTAATACTATTTAAGTCAAAGAGTAATATGATTAGATCAAAACTCCACAGATAAATAGCTGCGTGCTGCTATGTATAGAGCCTATACGATGGGAAAACAATAATAAATATATTTGAGATTTTAATTAGATTTAGTGAGCAAAGATATAAATCTTGGTAAAGAAGAGGCAGTCTGAATCATAGTACATAATCAAGAAAGTTTGACTCTATTAGCATTCTTGCTGGGCTATCCTCTGATAATGAATCTTTCTTTGCTGTAAGTAAAGGCAAGACGAACGGCTAAACTGTTATCTACTTTATAATGCAAATTTTATGCCAGATTTAATACCAAAATTAATTGGAGAAGCACAACTCTCTTTATGCTTTATTATGCCTCTTATGATAGAATTGCTTATGTAAAAAAAAAGCTGAGGCTAATCAATATTGCAATCTTATTTCTCAGCCCCTATCATTTTAATCTTGCACCAATGGAGAGATTTTTCTCCTAGGTTAAAAGAAAAACTTACTTGAAACTTTCTAAGGAATCAAATTTCAAGAAGATCTCAATGCTAGTAAATACTAAGTAAGGAAAAAAGTCTCTCTAAATTAACTTCATACTATTGCAAGTATTATTTAAGCCTTTGATAATCGGTGGGCTTAGTCATGATTTATAAATACAGTCACAACAGTATTGCATAACTTAGTTTTAACGGATATTTGATAGAACTCGATACTCCATCGAAGAACACTAAATGGACAAGCTTCCCACTTATGGAAAAGCTCCCAAAGGTAAGTAAGATATTAATGAGAAATTCAGAGTTTATTACTTAAAAAAATATGAAAAGCCTGACTGATATTGTTTTGGCTTTTAATTTAGTTAAAAGGTTTTATCTACTATGGTCATATTCAACTTATAATAACTAAAAAGCATGAATAGCAAAACAATTTCTAATGTTAATAAAGTATTCTCATTTTTATTATATATAATCTATAGTTACAATCATAATAATATTTATGAACTACTTGATTTAATTTTAAAGTAGAAAACAAGTTTAAAAGCTTATTTGAAATCACAAGTTTAAATTGTAATAAGGGATTTTTTGGCCGGGCTTATAAGCCCAATCTATAAGAGCTTATAAGGTTTATAATAAATTATTTAATTATTAATGGGAAATATACTCAAGATAAGTTAACAATAGAATTTAAATAATTTATAAATATAATTTGAATTAATTTAAAGGCTAGTAGAAAATATATTATTATAGCAAATAACAATCAAGAGATAAAATTATAGTTAAATCAAGAGATTTTTGTATTTATTTTTAATTTAATTTGATAACTTTGGCAATATATGTTTTGTAAATAATGTGCTTATAAGCCCAGAAAATAAGAGCTTCTAAGCTCGAAAAATAATCAATTAATTTGAAATAAGTTTATTTCTATTTATATAACATATTTAAATTAATTAAAATAATTTTATTAAATATAAACGTTTTGCTATTATTAGACTTATTGACTAAATATACAAATAGTTATTATTTTTTTCAATAATAGCTTATTTAATATCAGTGACTCAATTAATTGATTAATTTAAATTTTGTCTTCAAAATTAATATTCATAATGGAAATATATTAATTTTATTTAAATTCTTTTTACAAGAGCTTATAAATTCTCATTTTCCGGGCTAATAAGCCCAGCCCAAAAACCCCTTATAAATGGTATTTTGATAAAGTTTAAACTTTCAATTCTTTCTAATGTTTTTACTAATCTATAGTATAGAACAAACTATAAATATTTCTTAGGCTTATGTTCTTCATTAGCAAAAAGCTCTTCATTTATAAGTATTAATCTAATAAAATTTCAATCAAATTTATTCTTTAAACCTAATAAGCCATGCAAAACTGTCTTTATATTTAAACTGACAACACTTAGCCTGCAAAAAATTTAATTAGTTATTACTTTTGAACACTTTAATATAGCAATAAAATATGAAGAGAATTTGAAAATTATAAAGATTTTTAATTAAAAATATAATTATCTCTACAAAATAATTTAGAGTAGTTTATTAGGAGTAAAATAAATCATCAACCAACTACTTCACATAACAATTTTTGAATAATTTTCAAGACTTTGAAGGCTCAGAGGAATTATTATTGATTATGATAGCTTATTAACTAAAGTTTCTGACTTTTAAATCATTGCCAATCTTCAGCAAAAAACATATTTACTTTTGAACAGAAAAATTTACAAGAAAATCTAGAATAATAAATAAAAATCTAAATAATCTTAACAACAAATTTAATTAACATTTAGTAACAAAGTTGATTAAAATTAAGTGGCAATTTTTAAATAATAATAATATTTATCAAGTTTTTCAAACAAAAAAATGAACTAACTAGCTTCAATGAAATAAACTATAAAAAGTTGATAGACACATTCAAAACCCCAAAACTTCTTAGTGAGGTTTATAAGTGCTTTGATTTGCAGGAGAAAATTGGGGTCTGGTTAGTAGAGAAATTAGGCCAATTTGCAAAATGAGAAATAGAAATTAGCGAAATTTAGGGTCTATTTATGATGAGTAATATTTAGATTTACTGCTTAAGCTTAGGTATGGTACAAGTATTAATATAGACTTAGTCAAACCAGTAAAGAATTATACATCCATAGCAAGACTCCTACGCAAGAGTGCTTCAACTATTAGGTATCACTGCTTGCTAACAGCTAAGCGTTGCAATTCTGGTATTTGCAAACATCCAGGTATAAAATAAAAGTTCTCACAAAGCCATATTGATTACCTCTACAACTCGAAGACTTTAGAGTATTGAACACACTTCCCACTTGACTAGCGAGCTGTAATGTTTCATCGCAAGTTTCCTGACATGCGCATCTCTCCATAGACTATTGCTAATATTTATAGGAGTAATGGTATTACTTTCAAGACTGTCATCAGAGTGAAGAGAGTGATTGATTTTACAGTGCCATTTTATAGTAATAATTTAAACTTTATATATGATTAAATGCAGCGTGTTATTACTAATAACATAAAGTTCATACACGCTGATGAAGCAGTGTTTACATTCAACACCTTTTTAAATAAATCTTGGCATAAAAAGTATGATTATATTATAGTCTATGACTAAAGAATAAAGGTTGTAACTCACGCAATTTTAGCTGGTATTAGTGAAGATTCAGGCTTAGAAACTTATGCTATTCATCCTCGCTCTATGAAGCGAGAGCAGTATTTAGAGTTCTTGCATAAGCTACGAGATAAATACAACGATCAAGAAATCATCTTGTTTGTTGATAACTTATCAGTCCATAAAACTAAGGAGTCGAAGAAAGCTTATGAAGAGCTAAACATAACTCCTGTAAAAAACGTTCCCTCTTGCCCATAATTTAATGGAATTGAATTTTACTGGAGTTAAATCAAGATTCACTACAAGAAACTGCTGCTTTATCACCTTATGCATGACTTGCCTATCGATACAGTTGACTTCATTCAATATAGCTGCAAGAGAGTAAGCGTTGATAAAACTATGAAATATGCAAGGAAAGGGAGAATGAATGTTTATTAATAAGTCTTAGACTGGAATGAATGAATAATTTCACATATTAAATGAGCTCTTAAATGAATTTGGCTTCTCTTTCTTTTCTTCCTAGTAACCATGTTTTATCACTCTGAGCCAGCACCAGAATCGATGTTCATTTCATCTGGCATTTAGACATCCTTAAAAAGTTTCTTGCTTACTCAATCAATTGAATTAGACTTCTCTTTGTGAACTTTTGCATTATTTTCATTAGGAATATATCAGTTCCAGGCTTCCCTAAAGGTTATGAATCAAATCTTACGAGAGAGATAAGGATGCTCCTTAAGCTCTGCGTGCCAGGTCTCGCTGATAAATATTCCTTGCTTCTTTTAGTCATCAGGAGAAATAGAATGCCGTTTTTTTTAGCTTTTTCAATGATATCTCTGAGATTAATCGTTCTTAAAGTGCCAAGAACACCAAAGAAGAAGCTCCTTTCTGGAAGCTTGTGAGAGTTGTTTCTTGGAAGGAAGATAAACTACCATTTCTTCATCTTTCATCGCATCCTCGTAGAGATTAGTGACTGAAATCTCTGGGTAGTTTGGAATCTCTATCAACTTAATCTCTTGGTTTTTGAAAGCTTTCTTCTCATCACAGATAATAACTTTTAAGAACGATATCTTGGTACCTTCCATAGCTGGAAGAAACAAACCAACTAAAGTAGTTGTTTAGGTATACTATGTATAGATGCTCTTTGCTTCTAAATCTTGAGATCATTTCTTGAGCTTCAACCCTTTTCATTACAGATCACATAGATTCCATCTTTGTTCCTCTTCCTAATAATGATTTTCAAATTTTATTTTATAGTCTTCTGGATTCTATTGTTAAAAATTTTACTATTAAATTTTGGCATCTTAAAGGAGGTCAATCTGGTGAAGATACTTGGAGAAACTTCGCAGAAGCTGTAACAAACTGCAAAGATGGAGCTCCATTTTTATCAATTTAGTTACATTAAATTAGTACTAAATTGTTTAAATTAAATTAGTACTGGACTGGTACTAAATCCGCTTAATTTTAATTGGTACCAATTTAATAGTACCAAAACTTAATTAGTACCTAGTTTTAAACTAATGAGGTTTTAATGGAAAAGTTCCAAAATGGTTCAAAACCTAATTGGTACCAGTACCAACCCGACTTTATACTTGGTTGGTATTAAAATCAAAATTATTAAGTATGAAGTTAGAAATATAATAGTTATAAACTAACCATAAATATGGTCTCTAACACATGAAAATAAACCATAATTGTTGCAAGGGACGCTCCTGCTCACCTATACTTTAGCTAGGGAAGTTGTTACTAAATAAAAATAGTAATCAAATTTGAATTTAAACATGGCAGCAAATTGAATCATAAAACAGTTTCTCTTGGAGCAGCATATCATAGCTCAACTTTGGGTCCTCCAAGAAAATAGAAGTACTGGGTGGGGGGAAAATTTCCTGCACCGGTTTATGATAAAAAAAAATTTTAGGGAAGTTTCCTGCACTTTTTTCAAAATTTTTTCGATAAAAATAATTTTTACTACAACTATAAAACAACTTCCGAACTAATTTTATTTATTTAATTATACTTAATTTATTAATCAATTAGTAAATATCTCTTTTTAGATTCCAATATATGACATATTTCATCTGATATTTGTTGGTTTTTGTATCTTAGCCATTATATTGTCCTCTTTCATCTAATAGTAATTTTAAGTATTGTATCCAATTGTTATTGACATTTTAATTCAATTTATTATGCTCTTTCAATACATATATAAGGTTAGACTTTACTTTTTTAATTACTTAAATGATGAATAAATATCTTCTTAGAGCCATACAAAAAGCCCGGTCTCCAATACAGGACACCAATGGTAGCGAGAAAGGGATAAAGAGCATAAAATGATTATATATTCCTGGTTGGTTTAATCCCCAGTATTAATTTCTGTAAAGCATTAAATAATAATAATAATATCTTCTTAATATTAGTGAGTCATAAAATTTTTTAATTTTATAATTTATATTAAATTAATCAAATTTTACATGAAATAAAAGAAAGTGCAGGAAACTTCCTAGAGTGCAGGAAACTTTCCCCTCCCGAAGTATTATATATTGAAAGGAAAGTTTAGCTATGAGCTCTAGAGTTTGAAGCAGAGGTCTTTAAAATTGAAGTATAAAAAAATAAATAGAGTGCAGAGATAGGAGTTTAAACAGAAGTTGAATTGATTGAGGAAGAAAAGGAACAACAACCATTAGAAAAAATTAAAACATTTTAATGTGAAGACTGTTAAAATTTCTTCTAGCCTGAGTCTAGTTTAAAGAGATACATCAAAGAAATACACTCTGGTAGAGCTAAGATCTACTTTAAGTATGATATAGTAGTAGGAAGGTATTAGTGCACAACATGCATGAAGTCTTTTACTCACTCAGCCAAAGTAAAGAGGGATATGCAAAAGCATCACTTCAGCGAATCCCTGATCAAAGATGAAGAAACTTAAAAGCTTATAACTGCTTAAAGAAATTATAAGTCTCTTGAGTCATAAAGAGAACAGTAGGAGAGACTCAAGAGACAGAATCGTTTTGAATAAAATAAATCAGTAGCTAGTGGTACTCTTATAGCATGTCTTTAATAGAGAGCTATGTATATACCTGCATTGAATGCAGTTGAAATTAGCAGCTGTATTGAAAATTACTTACATTTTGACCTGCCTAACAAGGCTAAACTTATAGGGGTTGATGAATATGGTTAAAAAGTATATCAATGGAAGTATCTCATTAAAAATGAGCAGTATCAAAATGAATTTGCAAATCAATACATAATACTGAGAGAGGCTTAGAAAAAATAGTTTAAAAACTAACTTATACTCGATGGAGTTATTCTTGGTCATGTTTTTGTAGCATTAAGACTCAAGAAGTTTGAAATGACTTAGAGAGAGTATCTCTATCATAATAATACCCAGATGATTTGAATGAGATACTGTCAGAAATGATTAAGGGTGTTTAAGCTCCATGAACTTGGGTATGTGGATAGATTTGAAACATGAAGGTGCTATGTTAAATCTGTGTCAATTAAAAATGGTGGTTAATGATTTCAATAGAGCGATAAGATAAGAGATAGTGATTTTGGCTAAGGTGCTTGGTTCACCAGGATACTTTCTAATCAGGGAGAAGTGGACAAATGAGCTCAGTTTAGTGGGATGTTTAGGCAGTTGCTGCCATAATCTTAGAGGGTGATATGGAAAGCATGTCTTGCTTTGGAACATAACACGAGAAATAATCAATAAGTTTGGCTTCTAAACATTTATAGCATGAAGATGTATGCAATGAAATTAAGAAGCTTGTAGAGATGATTATCGTAAGAGCTCCAGCTTATCCAAGAAAATCATTAGAAAACATACATGAACCACTATAGAGAGCAAGATTGAAGAGGTACCACCACAAAGACAAGAAGATAATTTTTTTTTGAATTAATAAAACTAAAACTCTTTAATTACTAATAAAGTTAACATAAAACTTAAGTTTTCTCTACTAACCCCAATAAGACCCCAACTATACCCTAGAAATTAAAGTACTTATAAACCTCATGAAGGAGTTTTGGGGTTTTTATTCAACTCGCACTTACAGAATTTCTTAACTGTCAAGAAAGAAAATTCAGTATAGTAGAAGGAGCTACCTCACAAAAGTTTGATTCGTGAAAGTAAAATTTATGTTTGCCTGTATTGCGAAAGCAACAATAAACCTTACCCTAGAGTGAACAAAAAATCGATACCTTCACACTGTTTAGAAAACTAATTATTCTAACTAAGTCTTGAAAATAAATTATTAAGACTAAAAAAAATAGCAAATAATTAACAAGAGTTATGAATCTTATGAGAGCGAAAAATTCATAAAATCAATTAAAAACTGAGTTTAATTAAGTAGTACATCATTTTAATCATTAAACCTTCTGCTAAGAAGTCTGTTATTTGCAAAATTCAAGAATTTAAAATCCTTATAATGAACTATTAGTTTTAGAAAAATTATACTGTAAAACAATCATGATTTAACACCTAATTAAATCATCAAAATTGACCAAGAAAGATAAAAAGACAGTAAGGCTTGAAATTGAATTTATTGACCCATAAAAAGGAAAAATAAAAGAAATAAAATAAATTTAAAAAGCTACAATTTTTAGCTAAAATAAATTGAATTTACTAATCAAAATATTAGCAATAACTGTTCGCATTCTAAGAAGAAACCACCTTATTAGATATGCAAAACTTACATAAACAAATAATTTTTATCAATAAATGCTTCTCATTCATAATTGAAACAATCAAGGAAATTATTGGGCATTAGTTTGAATAACAATAACATATCAAACTAGAAATTGATAGCAAAATTAAAGACTCCCACAGTCAATAAATAAAAAGCTTGTATTAAAATTAAAAAGCGAAAGAAATGAATATGACAAAATTCTCAAAAATTATATTAACATAAAAATAAAAAAATCTAAAATAAATATAAAATTACATAAAATTTTAGATAAAAAAAATTCTTTCAATTCCAATCAAAGCTGATTAACGAAAGCTGGCACCTGCAAAGATATAGTAGAGATTCACAAAAAGTTTAAAGATTAAAAATTTCAAGAAGTTTCAATTTATTTTGCCTGGGAAATAAATTTACCGACAGAAACATTACAAGAATTTATACCATATAATACACTGTCAGCAAAGAAATTATATAACCTTAAAATAGAAGACTAACAAGATGAGTGGTATATTTTAATATGGACTGTTTCTCAGTAATTTGTGGTATGCAATTGCATTTATGATTTTCAAAGGATATAGGTAAGTTATGGATTTTATTAATAATTTAAATTCAGAATCGTAGACAGCATTTGTTGGATAAAAAAAGGACAACACAAAAAATATATAAAAAAAGACCGTGGTTTCATTTAATAAAAAGAAAGGACCTTTGTTTAATAGGACTGAAAAGAAGCGTACCTCCTAATATGAATGCTTTTACTGCTGATTACATAATTGAGACAATTCCAGGATCAAACTCAGAGAAACCAGAAACTATCAAAAATATAGTAAAAAAACTTTGCCCTGAAGGATAGTATATAGAATTATCTGCGAGGAAGAACAATTTAAGAGAGGGGTGGGTATCAGTAAGAGATGAGCTTTGATATATATATATAAGAGCAATTTTAATATCTATATCAAATTCGATTTATTTTTCAAAAATTTTAGCTTAATTGCTTGATATAGAATTAAATATTAGCTGGACTTTGATTTCGGCGGCACCCCTCTATCGCATCCCTGAAGCGATATATTTCGACTATATTTTGGGTGATTTTTTTAGTTGATTTTAATGCCATAATTAAAGTCGAGTAATCTCGCTTCAGAGATGCAATTTAGGGGTGCCATCAATAGTAAAGTCCAGCTGATTTTGAACTTTCTATCAAACAAGCACAATGTTGTCAAGATTTGGACAAAGTTAACTGCCACGATTTTAATAAAATTTTTTTTAAATTTTAATTTAATTTCCCAAATCAAATTTATTCTTACAATATTAGATTAAGGAATCATCTTATAATGTTGTAGTATTATGGAACAATTTAAGGCTAATCCTAGTTGAATTTTAACACATTTTTATATAACTATGGGTTGAATTACAACTTCAACGCCCACAGTCTTCTAAAATTTAAAGTATATAAGAAGTTTTTTTTTAAAAATTAAACAACTTAATAATGCACATATAATTTATAACTGCTTTAATTATTATCTATTCGACATTAGGACCTCAAAGCAACTTTAATTGGATGTGCGGATGAAAAACTATTAAGCTAGTTGTACATAATTATTTAGTAATTATGATTAATACATCAGAAGCAATTATTTAATATATTCAGCTATTATTATAATTATTCTTAAAGTTGTATACCAGCACCCGGAACCTATATATTCTCTACCCCGGAATTAAAGAAGAAGTATTTACTGCTTTAACATTTCTGGGCCATGACATCCTGCTACCACCTAAAATTTTGATGGCAATTTAGGATTTCCCATGAAAATCACTATTTTTCTTTACACTTGAAGGCTTTTTTTTTGAACTTTAGCATTGAAAGTACTTTCCCTTTGGTCGCTAATTAATTTTTAGAAACAATAATAAATTCTCACTAAAAAAGGTTCGTTTTTAATTTTCTTAAACATGCCTTCACATAGCAAAAGTTATGTTTTGCTTAACTTCTATAACATCATACATTTTCTGACTCAATTGATTTATTTAACAAATCTCCTCGGCTCCATTATAAGAGCACTATGTAGTCATTGTATTAACTAACAACTCTAATTATTTATTCATCATCTCTAATCATTAAAAATATTTTCTTTAAATAGACTTAATTATAGCATGAAACATTAAAACTGTGAATATCAGCACCTATCTTTACTCCCATTTTAGAAATCCGGTATAATTCTTGACATTATATTATTTCTTTAATCTGGAGTAAGAAAGTAATTTCTCAATCTATAAATTTTACTATTAAGTTTAAGAAATTAAATCCAATCTTTTTTTCTCTAGCTCCATTTAATCATATCTGATGAAATTAGCTTTCTTTAACCTATTATAACTTAATTTTAGTAAAATAATAAAGATACTTTCCTTTTTGAAAATATTTTGGATATAAACTATTGAGTCAGCGCGAATTCTTAATGATGCTTATAATGAAAATCGTCTAACTTAGGCATTTTTTTCTGCTGGACTGTAAATATAAGACATTAGTGGAAAATAAAATCAAAACATGTAATTCGAATTTCCATATATTCTAAGTGAAAATTATAATTATAAGATTTCTTAATACGATAAAATATAACATTAGAAACTTACTTGTTAAAATGTAGATCACATCCCTTACTGGTTAAATTAAGAAAATTACCTTGATTTTTTGCAAAATTGAGGATAATTGAAGTATGGAGTAGAAAGATTAGACAAAATTGATTTCTAATTCGCTATTAATAATACTATTCCAATTAATTTTAATTCATAGTATTGAAATTTTAGACACATCATTAGACTGGAGGGATTTGTAGATTTTTAATTCATATATCTTGCTTCGAATTTGAGGCAAATTTAAAATATAAATTTAATGGTTTATTTCTAAATCAGTTACTCCCTTAGCCAAATAGACAATACTGCCATATTTTAAAGTCAATTAATAAGATTAAAATAAATGATAAATTAATATTTATCTTTAAATTTCACTATAATATTCTTTAATTTAAAGGAGGCCTTTCCTATTTATCAGTCTTTTTATGTATTAAAAATACTTTGTATTTTTGCAAAATAAATTTGATGTAACAATTATATAATAAATCAATCAAGGATAAATTATAAAATAATAATATAATCACAGTGAAGTGTCTGGGGACCCCCGATTGAATATATATGATATTATATAAAGTTGGTCAATCTCTTATTCATGAGGATCTTAGGACTTCAACATTTATTTCTCTTTCTTCTCTCTCTCTTTCACTTTGTAAGTCTTAGCATGAGGTGTCTTCTATTAGTTTAATTAACCTTTCTTCTTCCAGTTTGTATCCTTCCTATTGTTTGTGTTATTGAAATAGTACCAAGTTTAGCTTTGTAAAGATTTAAATATTTCATCTCTAAGCTCAATTTTTCTTTGTTCTATTTTGAATTTAATTATTTTCCAAACTTAAAACAATGACATAATTTTGTCAAAATCTGATTGAGTTAGAATGGTATTTTTATCATCAAAGTCTTAGCACATATCATATAGGAGGATAATTTTTGCCAAACTATGTATCCTAACGTCATAGATTTTAATCTTCTCATATATGCTTGTTAATAGTCTGTGATAGAACTTATGAGGATTTACTCTAATTATCTTCGGTAAATTTTTTATAAGTGTCTAAGTTATGATAAGATTTGGTCGGATATTGAAAAGGTACCGATGTGTGACGTACTTGTTGTCATGGAATCAATTAGGGTAAATGACGTTTATTAGAATTTAATAGCGAAAAGGAAATGGTATTAGATTTTTCAATGTTAGTTTGGTTCGTGACTTCCTTTATTCTTCCATTGATTTTGTCAAATCAGGGTTAAGATTAGATAGTATTTCCAATGATTGTTCAATATTGTTTTAGTTATAGAATTCATTATCTTGTTTATTGATCATAGATAAGTTACAAAATAGGGGATTTTGTTGTCCGTGTTTCTGGGTGATGTTTCAAGATTGTGAGAAGCTTATTTTTAAGAATTCTTTGAGTTGTAGAATCTTTTTTTGGTAAACTTAGGTTTCTTGTTGTATGTTTTGTTATTTAGGTTTCGTAGCTATGATTTTTTTCTGTCTCAGTTTTTATAGCTATATCTTCTCTTATTCCAGGTCTTAAATATGTTATTTTATTATTGTTCTTTCAATGCGAAATATTTGGGAGGTACTTGGATCCTATGTTAATCGTAGTAATAAGAAATGAAGTCAAGGTTGACTTCAGAGTCTTCGGCCCCAAAATAATTAGCAATCTTAATCACTTTACTCTGATTCATAGTCGGATTCAGTCTCAGATTCACTGCCAACCCTTAATTTTCCTGTTTTAGGGTGATAGTATGGTATGAAAAAGTTTTTTTCTTTCTTCTTCTTCTTTTTTTATCATATTCGTAGACATCGATGTAGGTGAAGGAGGCTTTTTAGATTATTGAATATGTCCTTATTAGGATTAGGAATCTTGCGATTCCACCTATTCCTATTTTGAATTTATATTTGCTCTAATAACATTGTCAGTCAATGTTATTATCTCTCAATTTTCTAATAGATATTAGTTATAAGTAACCTCAAAACTTCCTTCAGTGTCCTGGAAGTAGCCGTGGTTTTATAGTTATAATTAGTCGTGCTTGTGAATTTATTCACACATCTCACACATCTCACTTCTAATTTAATAATTATTATAAAATTATAAATAAATAAATTTGATTATGTATGAACAAAAATATGGAGTAAAATATTATCTAGCTACTTAAAGAAAAGATCTCGGATTTATTCTAGATATATCGACAGTAATATTTACTCGTATTTATATGTTTTATAATTAAATAAGTAATCAACTCCATATTTTCAAAGGAAGTAAACTCCAAAATAATTAAAATATAAAACTTACAAATGCTATTAAAAAGAGGCAAACTTCAGATATTTGTCTACACTGAATGCGTAGAAGACAAGTATTGTAATCGAATAGAAAATAATGATAATTCATTGTTGTTGATAAATATTAAGAATAAAATAAATATAAGAAACCATTAAAGAAATAAAGTTTGTATGATTTGCAGTAAAGGTTTGAACTGAGTAAAATTGCGTGATACATTATCAATCAGTCAAACTTAAATTATAAGGTACAATCAACTTGATGAAATCATCATTAAGAAAGTAAATAATGCGATTTATCTAGGAATGTGATAGTAAAAATATGACATACAAAATATCAGCTTATTGATATAAAAACGCAAGTTAAAATCATAAGAAAAAGATTCTTACAGATACTGTAGTATTTAAAAATAACATCAAAGAAATTAATTGGGAAGCTATTGTTGAAGATTATATTCACAGGTATAGAAACCTTAAAAGATCTTCGATATAATACTGCTATAAAGAAAGGTTAAACACTTCTAATTATTTAAATAAATTAGGGATAACAAAGACAGTAGATAAATAAGATTTAGTAAATAGCATATATAGCCTTAAATATGGTTATATTGACCTAGTTAGAGATAAAAAAGAAAGCAAGATGAAATTATAGGTGGTGAACATAGGTATGCGACCTAAAATGATTAACTGCAGCTCATAGCGAGTCTTCTACGTAGAAAAGATATGAAATTGAATATTGAGGTCCCAAGTGTATCAGATGACTTCGAAATTCCCTGTTTTGAGAAGAATTCCATATTGATGTAGGATCACTTGAGGAGGAAATATCAATGGGAGCCTGACATTTCCTCTCATTTCATTGTCATTTTAGCTATTAGTCCTAATTATATTTAAATATCTTAATGCTGCAGCTGACTGAACTCATTAAAATAAAGAATTTTTTATGACATTTGAATAGTAATTTTTGCTCAATTTTTTGACATTTAAAATCAAATTTATTTTTTGGATAAAATTTTGAATTATTTCTCTCAAAAAAGTCAGAGCCCCAAAATCACCAATTTTCATCGTATAATGTTATTAACCATAATTTGACTTTCCATTCTCAAGTTGAGGCGGAAAAGTTGTTTACTGATGACTTCAAAATTCTCTGTTAGAAGGAAGGTTCAATATTAAATTCCTTTATTTAAATTAATATGCGTTTAAATTCATTATTCTTAGAATTAGAGTGACTTCTAAAAACCTAAAAGATTTGAAATTTTATTATTAGGTAATGCTTACAAATTATAGTCTTTTACACATATTCTTATTCAACATGCATTAATCTTATATCTTAAATTATTCTGTATTTAATTTACATTTAGGCTATTTTAATTAAAAATTGCGACTATAAATCTGACTTAATAATCACTTAACACAGAGAACATTCTGAATTTACAGTAAAAATTACTTAGAAAATCATAAAAGTAAGTAGATTATCAAAGTTCATAGTAAATATCTTAGTTTAAGTTTTTATGACTACTCAATCAAAACTTTAATCTAATTTCATTTTTTGTATTTTAGTTAAAACTAGATTTACATGACTATAAATAGAGGCAGATTATTTATTTTACATGAAAAATAACTCCTGATCTAATGTATTTTATCACTTATGTCTTATTTTTGTTTAAGAATATTCTAACTAGTTCAATAATTTCGATTAATATAAATGGAATAATTAAAAATAATAAATATTATTTTTAGTTAATATGTATCTAAGGTAAATTCAAATACGAAATAAAGACAACTCCATATTAATCAGAATGTTAATACTGAGAATTACTCAAAAGAAAGGTGCATTAAATACAGTTCTCTGATCATTCTACTCTGAACTATTTATCCCCTCACAACTTTTTAAATATCGTCGGCTCTTGCATCTCTTTGCTTAATCTTGTTGACTTATTTTCTAATAGCTATCTTCTGTTGACTCTCTCTTATCAGTTGATACACCGATATCACTGAACAATACGCTCTATAATTTAGTCACACTTTCGTTTATTTCGCTTAGATTGCCCTCTTATCTTTAAACTCCTGCTCAAATACCGTCTGTTATGTACTTCTCTGAGTTAAGTCCACCCATCATCCCTCTAAATTCTCATGATTAACATTGTTTTTGCCCATTTCTATGTTTGTTTGCTCCCAGATCATTACACTCCTCAGTTCAAAGATTTTTTGGCAACTTTCTCTCTAATAGTGAGACATAATTTTTCAATCTTCATCTAAGTATTTGAACGTTGGATAATATCTATGCATTTTTACCCAGTTTTTTTTATAAAAAATCTTAAAGATAGGCTCTCTTGCAATAATAATTAATGATAGGAAATCAATTTATTAAAAAAATATTCTTATAGATAAGACGCAGGTGGATCTTGAATGTTCACATAAAATACAAGTTACAAAATAGAATATTTATTTAATTTTTATTGTGACTCAACCTAGTAAGACCACAAGTGTCGCAAGAGATGCTTCGCAAGAAGACTCAGAGAGGAAACTTTAATTAATTTAATGATAATGAAGATGAAAATGATGACTATGAAGATGATGAGTAATATGAAACTTCTAGTTAAATATTTATTAATATAATAAGTATTCTAATTATATTTTGTTTAATTTACTTTCTATAACCTAAAATTTTTCCACATTATTTTTCATTAATCTCTAACGCCAAGTAATTTGCGATCAATAGTACAAAAACTCTAAAGACTTCCAAATCTTCTGCTTGATTCGGATTTTTTTTGTTGACCAATTTCTTCATCTTGTAAGAGGGGTCGGCGATTCTCCCAGCTAGTTCATTTAATTGCTCAATATATTTCAGAATTAGTGTCAAGCTCCCTATTTATTTCCTTGTGTCATATATCTCCAGCCTTTTGGATTCTCTGTTAATCTTTAAGATCACCTAGTCTTGGCTGTTCTTTAAACTGCTATAGAGAATGAAAGCGCTTGAGGCCTCATCCAGATTTCTCCAATATCTGCTCATCTCGATAATCAGTTAGCTTATTAATTTTTATGAGTAAATCACACTAATTTAATTTATCTTTGCCTATTTTTTATAATTTTTTGTATGAGTTTATCTGGTATTTATCTAAATGTTACCATTTACCATTCTTGATTAATTAATTTATTTCCAGTGCTTTAAATTAATTCGGACTATAAGTCTTATTCTCTTGGCGCTTTCTCCTTCTGCAATTCTCTTGACTAATACCTTCATAACTTTTGTTTTGATGCTAAGACAACATTCCACAGTGATTAAATTTATTTAAATAGTTTCCACTCCTTTTTGGCCTAAAGGATTTTGTCAAATTCCTAGAACGTTACTTGCCATAGATCGATGATATTATTAAACTTATTGGTTCTCCTTGTACAACATTCTGATCTATCCTCATGCTTGTTAAGGTATTCTCTTTAGCTTTGGGACTAGTACAACTTTTTACTAGTTCCCAATCTTGAGTTTGCTTTTGTAACATGTTTGTCAGCTCAATGGTATTTTGTGAGCCTCTTAATTTTTGAATATAAGGCCTCCTGGTCTATGTAGCTGTGTCAAATCTATTTTACTCTCTCCCAGAATTACCTCTTATTATTCGAGTTATTTCTTTAGTTAATGTTGTACACGGTAAAAGAGCTTCTGCTTCACTCTAGATTCTTCTTTTTGCTAAATTTTGATTCCTCCATTTAGTCTTGGTTTAGTTTTATAATTATATTTAATTTATTATTACTTATATTAATCCTCAGATTTCACATTATACTCTCCAAGTAAACTTTCATCTAATAGTTCAAGCTAGTTCAATTTGTTGTAGTTTGCTTCTTCACATTCCATCTCATATTATTTTATTTAAACTACTCTGAACAATCTTTTCACTAACTAGTTATGTTTGAGTAATTTCTAGTTTTCTTATCCTCTGATCAAGTCAGATTATTTTAGAGATAATTTCAATTTGAGTATAACTTTGCATGTCAACTAGTCTGTTCCCTAATTTATTTAGAAAATCTTGTGGGATCTCCTCCAGCATTTATCAAATTCATGAAAAAAATTATAATAATAATAATATAAGTAATACATAAATTTAATAGAAAGGGCTTTAGTTATATACTTATAGTATGATCAATCATTTTATTCCACTAGCTCATTGCCAAACGAGGTCCAACCTGGTCTTAAATTCTGTTTTTTTTCCGTAAATTTCCAGATGTAATTTGTCAGGGCACATTTTATATATAAAGCAGTAAATCTCATTTGGTTTTCTGGAGTGTTCTCTGACTGGATATATAACAACATTTTCTGCTTTGTGTTTTTACACTATATCCTTGACATCCCCTTCTTTGCTAAGAAGAACAACTTGAAGCAGTGCGAGGTGTAAAAGCTCCATCCGCAGTGTATTTTACCAGCCATAGTAAGTTTCAGCCACATTCCCTTAACTCCTTCCTTGTACCCTTGCTTCTTGATTAATTGCTGTGCCAGATGTCTTTTATGATAGGCAACCAAGATGATGAGAATTTCCCTCTCCTGGACTCAATGTAATAGCATGTTCAAAAATCTTAGTCTGACACAAAATCATATGGAAGGTCCTGTTTGAGTCTCCAAGCTGGGTCCATTATAGCAACTTCATAAAGCTTGCCATGTCTTACCAAGCAGTCTTGAGATATCTATTGCCATTTTAGAATGTCGTTTATATCTCCTCTAAATTTTATAGGTTCAGTGAGCCCTTTTGTATGTGAGACTTTTGACTTTTCTTTTAATTGTGATTAGCTCATAGTTTTTGTAATTTTTGATTTTAATAATTTGATCCCCTTAATATATCCCCGAAGCTTTTTGCTTTTAAAATTTATCTTTCTTTATTTATGCATCTATGGGCTTGAGCTTGCATGAGTTATAGCGGCGCTGGCAGTTAAATACTCTATAAAATTTCTTGAGACCAAAAATGCAGGTTGACTTCATATCATTTTCCGATGCTTTAGTTTGTTCACTCTCTACTTAATATTTTAGGTTTAAATGAGTGGGAATAGCGAACATTTGTTTTCATATGAGTGCTCTCAATATTTGCACTCTAATCTTTATGTTTCACAACCACCTAGAGTCTATTTCTCCTTCCAAGCATTGATTCTTTAGTTTTACTTATTTCTGAAAATAATAATTTCACTAGCAATCTTGTCTGAAATAAACCCAGATATCCCATCCCATTGAACTAAATATTTAAAATGAGTAAAGTCTTACTTTTCCCAAAAAAATGTAAAATCTCACATTTCTTAAAAATTAAGAGAAACAAATATACTAACAAATTAAAAAGCTTTGTTTTATATGAGATAGGTACATTATGAAAACTTTTAATAATTATATTTTTATAATTTCTATTAATTTACAATGAAATTAATCTTATTCCCATAATACTTTTTAATTAATCTTAATTATTAAAAAATAAGTAATTAATTATAATGAAAGAAAGTATGACAAGTCTCAATGAGAGTAGCATATTAAATTGATAAAAAAGAAAGTTACCTAATGTTTTTTCTAACAAAACTTATTTTTAAACTTAATAATACTTAAAAACAAAGATTATTATAATTATAATTTACTTTCACTAAAAGCCACTATAAATGGTCAGTATTAACAATTTTAAAATATATAATAAATTATTTTAGATGGTCTCAATTAATGATAAATTTTATTATAGTTAAATTATATAAAAATTTATATAGGGAAGAAATGGTTACCAATAACTATATAACAAGTCTATGTCAGCTAGAGCAAGACCTTTAATTGTAAGTTAATTATTTCCTTATTTTAGACTATCATATATAGCCATTTGTTTTCTAACAGCATTTTCATATAAATTTAAATAAATCAAAAATCTAAAAAATAAATAAGTACAAGAAAATCTCTTCTTTTTATGTTTATAAATTCAAGCAATGATGTAGCTACATTACTTACTTGTAATTATTTTAACAATTTGTTTTTCTAAAAATACTTTTACAGAAATTGATATTCACTTCCACAAGTTAAATTCTGATCAATAGAAAATGTATAAATATTTCTCCAATTTCAGTGAAGAGCTCTTGATTCAAAGTGACAAATCAGAAATATTTATCAAATTGGTATAATTGTTATCAATTATATATATTTATCTAGGATGCAATGTGATGGAGTTAGAAGCCATGACTGTAGGGAGCTCCAACAAAAGTTCAGATCTAAGAATGATTTGATTTCTTTCCTAAGGTTCAATAGTAAACTTAGATTATTATAATATTTCTAGAGAGGTTTTACCTCCCTCCAGATAATCAAACCACCATGAGAATTCTCAAGGATTTGCTGGCAGTTAACAAAGACCCTCTTAAAAAAAAGCGCCGATTTGCAAACTTTCAACGTGCCTTACAATAAGGACCTTTCAGTTAAAATGTTTTTCGAGCAAGTTCACGATGACTTAAGCATTATGAAGTTCATGAACTACTACGAAGATAATCGAGTGCTTACTGAAAGAAAGTACATGTTGGAGTATTAGGGACACTCTGGATCAATTTTGTGAGTGAACTTATTAAACACGCTAACAGAGTGCGGAATGCTTCTACCTTTGAAGAGAAAAAACAAAAATTGATCTTTATTAGAGAAGATTTTTTCAAAAAGCTGGAGAGTGAACCATTTTATTATAGTAAGATAATAGAATTTCTAAATTGTATTTAATAGAGACAAAGGGCAAGGCCCTATCTATGATTAAGTTCAAAGCAAAGCCTAGGAGAAAAAAATAGAGAAGACAGTATCACAAAATATCAAAACCCTTTCTCATGTTTAAGGAGGAGTAAGAGGGCAACGGACCCAAGATTATCATGACCGAAGAAGTTTCCTCACTTATGAAAGGATGGGGCAATTACAAGCCATGAGACTTGGAGATGGAATGAAATAAGCCTTTTTACTTAAAGAAAAAAATTCACTAATTAATTTAATTTAAGTTTATAAAGTTACTCATTAAGAATATATATATATATATAACCATAATTCTCTGTATTGTTTCCTGTCTCACACTCTCTATTGAACTTTTAATCAGCTTTATATGATAACTTGCAGATCACTTGAAGTCATAGTTAATCAGAAGTTCGTTTTGTAGTGGTGATTTATTCTAGAAAATACCTTATCAATACAGTGGTACTCAGAAAAGTATGGAGCGTTGAAGAGGCACCCCCCATCCATAACTTCTTATTTAATCTTGGACAGCTCGACTATGGTGGATGTGCAAATTATCCTAAATATCACAACTTGCGTGCTCTAAATGACAACTATTAAATATTCTAGCATGTCTTAGCAGTCTGATGTGTTTATTGAAAAATGCTTGATCATGAAACCCTCTACTCCTCTTTCCCAACTTATTCCCACAATAACAGCTTGAATCTTGAGAGTTATCCCTAACTTAATAGCAATACAGTTACTGTACTAAGGGGCCCATTTCTTTGATCAAGTGTGGAATGGTTTGAAAATTATTTCGTCGATATTAATTATCTTCTTTGACTTTTGAACTTGCTATGTTAGAGCACTGTAGCTAGACAATCTTTACTCATGGAATTTTTTAGCTTAATTTCGATTCATCCTATGCTTAGTTCTCATGACTTTATTTTTAATTTTGAACTTCTTATAGATTCTGTGTAGCTGAGAATCAGTGTCATGGTACTAAAGAAACCTATCGGTAATATGTAAAGCTCGAGTTTCGAGAGAATGTCCTTTCTGTATATCCAGCATCTCGGAAGATGTGATATTCAGCAGAAAATCATTAGGGTAAGATTTAGAATAACAGAGCTTGCCAATTTTCTTTCCTTCTTCAAGGTTATAGTGATGGGAGAAAATATTTTACCTAATAAAATGAAAACCCAAAATTTTTGATATAGTTTAAAAGGTGGCTAAAGTTTTGCTTTTACGATACTGGTGGTTAGACCCATACTTCATTATAAAACTAAAGGTCTATAATTTATTTTCCACTTTTTAATACGAGTTTTGCATTATTTAAACTTACTGCTTGTATATTTCTAAAAATTAATTAACGCTTTATTAATAAAATACTATGATTCTAGTTCTTTAGATGGTAGTAATCGACCATTACCTTGTGGATATTACAATAGTTACACAAACTATAGAACTCAATAGTTTTGCCCTAACTGATGGCCATCATTAATCAAAATTAAGTAAAATAAGTGAGTTGTAGAAATACAATGATTGTGTTAAAAATTTCAAAACATATACTCTATAAATTATTCAACTTATTAAATAATATGATGAAAACCATAAAAACTAGATAACTAAGGCAAAAATAAGAAATATTTTTATTTTTTATATTAATTTTTCAATATCACTTTGACTGTATTTGATGGTTTATAGTTATATCTATATGATGAATAATGAGTAGTAGTTAAGTTAATGACAAAGAGAATAATTATGAGTAAAGTAAAATTTATAAATAATAAAAGTTAATTTTAAACTAATTCTGTACTTTTTAAATTTATGATGTTAAACTTTTTTTTTACCTATTATTTCATTTAAAAATAATAATATTCAGACATGCTTTAAAAGAACTAAATAATATAATTATCACTTTATAAAAAGTATTGAATTAAATTATAAATAATTATTAATAGCATTAAGATGAAATGAATTGATAAAATCATAGGTATTATTGATAAAATTTTAAACTATAAACAATAATGCAAAAATAAAACGAAAAAGCTATTTTTGCCTCACCTTTAGAACAACAATCTTTAAGAATATCTTTTTATTAATTGATTATAATCAAATTTATTATATTATTGGTTAAGTTTAGTTTTAAAGATTTATTTCTGCAACTCACTCGCTAATTCAAGAAGAATTTTATAATTGTGTCCATTGCATTTTTTGTAAAAAAAGAATTCATTCTCCTTTTCTGTATTTACTTCCCATTTTCTTCTATAATCTCTGGAATTTCCTTTATTTTGTAAATTGTCCTATATTTATTCATACTTTCTTGAGGTTTTTTTGAGCCAGTTTTTGAATAATTTCCCTAGGTTTAGTTTGAATTAGTTATATAACATCCCTTAATAGCCTTTTTAGTATGTCTCTTGATGTCTTAAATGCTATTCTTTTGAGCTGCAGCTTCATTTTCTCAATTTCTTCTATTTTAAGTACTGAGCTGCCACGAGAGGAGCATATTTGTAGATTAGTAGCGATCAGATTTAAGCCATCATTATTGAGTTGCATATTGTATGATTGTTTGATTTGGTTAATCGTTTGAAAAAAACAGTTTTCTGTTTTTTTTCATTTAATGTATTCTTCAAGAGCTGCTAAGTATTTAAGCAAATATTTAAACCAAGGTATTTTGCTTTTTTTACCTTATAAATCAATTTAATATATATACGTTTTCTAATTTACTTTCATCTTTCAATTAACCTGTCATTTAATGGTAAGTTTTGACTTATGTGATTTTTCTATTTATTCTACCACTTTGTTAAATTTTTCTTAGTCTCTGAAATTTATTCTTCTGATAATGCTATTAATTAACACTATTTGATTAGAGGTTGTAATTTTATTCGAGAATAGATTTCATCCAATAGTAAACATTAAATAGCACTAAAAATAATATATTTCCTTGGTTTACTTCTTGATAAGTTACTTTCTCCTTCCCGTCATTATTTTTTGTTGTCTTGTAAAGTTCTTCAATCAATCTAACAGTGAGTAGTTCTCGTTATTAATTCTTTATCTAAGCATAACAATTAATTTGTTTTCGAGACTGAATCATGCGAAATCTACAATGGAGAAAGGCTTCTTTACTATTCATCTTTCTAGTCAATGATTGAATATGTTCTAGTACACTCGTTAGGTTAATGTAAGTATTTGTGTTCTTCTTGAATGCATTTTAGTAACTACCAATTTGTAGTAATTCATTTCTACTTTAATGTATCTTGTTATTAATAACTTTCTCTACTAACATACTCAGGTATGAGTTTATAACTATTGGTATTGTAATAGATATATCCAGGTATAGGTCTCCTTGGCTCTTGCTAAGAAGAATAAGTCATTCTTTTTTAATATGTTTCGGGATTGCCGCTGTGTTGAATCATTCTGCAATTTGTTTGGCTTGCTGTTTTGAGTATATTTTCTTATTTGGTAATAATATTTTCATTAAATTCATCTTGTTCTATCGCTTTGATGAAGTTAAATTCTTTAATGCTCTTGTCAAGATCAAGTATCTCACATTATTACTTCTTTTCTTGTTTATCAATCATGCCTTTGTTATGTCTTATTGTGATCGAGGTTATATGCTTTTCATCCTGTTATAATTGAACAGGGAGTTGTAGATTTCTATAACTTTTCTTTTATTTCATTCTCTTATTTCTTCTATTCGCTCCTCCAATATTGCTAATCTATTTTTGGTTGGAACTATTTTTAACCTATGGTAAGTCGTCTCATCACTATAATGAAAAATTGTAAACATAAGTAATGTTTTCTAGGATACCAAGCTACAATGGAGAGAAGCTAATAAAGAAATGGAACAACAATGCTTATAAAGAAAATAATCAAAAGAATTTCCACTTTATTTTTAATTGGCCATTCTGAGAGGTTGTTGATACTCATCCGCTCCTATATGATTTTTCTCTGGTTTGCCTGAAATAATTATTTTTGAATCAGTTTGTCTAGATTCATAGTTAATTCTCTACATTCTTCTATAAAGGTTTTCTAGCATTGTTTCCGAATGTCCGATATCCTAATATTACTATATTTGTGAGAGAGAGAATTTTTAATAGTTTCCTTTTAATTAATTCTCAATTTTACTTCGACTAGTTTGTGATTTGTTAATCTGAGTTGACAAGTTTTAAAATATTTGTTTCAACGTTTGAGAATTTTTGATCAAGTTAGTTACCTTTTGAGTTTCTATTCAGTTTGGTAGATATACTTTAGCCCTTCTTTGTTGAGTCTTTTGCTTAAGTCTTCAATATTGAAGATAGAATCTCCCAATGAGATTAATTTTTACCACTGACACTTTTATATTAGGGATTTTATCATGTACATCATTCAGTTTATAGTTCTTTAACTACATCATATAAAAAATTTGAGGTGCATGGTATGATAATGTGGAATCGGAAGCCTCCCATTTTCAGTATTGGCTATGCTCTATATTATTTAATAGTCTTTTGATGGCCTTCATATGGAACTTGCAGTTGCTTAATTCTAGAACTCTGCCGTTTCTTTGCTTATTATTTTTGAGCTATGTTCTTGTCGTTCAGTCCAACGATTCTCTGGAGACTCGTTTCCACAAGTCCAATTAAGTCTGGACGTTCACCTTCTATTTTATTCATAATTTGGTCCTGTTTCTGTTTTGAGTTTATTCCTCTCACATTATAAAGGTATATATTTAACTAGATAGATTCAAAACCCCAAAACCCTTTAATAAGGTTTATAAGTGCTTTGATTTGTAGGGAATTTGTTAGGGGTTGGGGTTATTAATTAAATGCGAGACAAAAATTGCAAGCTTTTGGGGTCTATTTATGATGAAGAGTATATAGATTTAGTGTTTAAACTGCGTTATGGATGTGATATGTATAGTGAATAAGTCAAACCAGTACTGAACTATAAGTCTATTGCACTGCTCTTAAAGCGTAGTCCATCAACTGTTTGCTCTCACTGCTTGAAAGCTGTGTAATTAAAGCAATAATAGCTGAATTCTTAACCTAAGAGGAAGTCAAAGTTTCTACAGAAGAATATTGACTATCTTATTAATGAAAAAACTTTAAGTATTTGGCTCACTTCTCTCTCGACTAACGAGCTATTATGTTTCACCGCCAGTTCCCTGAGTAGAAGATCTCTGCATAGTCTGTTGCAAACATTTATAAACGAAACGGTATCTCTTACAAAGGTGTAAATCGTATCAAGAGAGTAATTGATTTCACTCTGCCATTTTACAACATACAACTTAAATTATATTTATAATTAAATGCAGAGAGCCTAATAGAATAATATTAAGTTTATTCATGCTGACGAGGCTGTGTTTACATTCAACACTTTCATCTAGAAGTCTTGGTATAAGAGGCATAGCAACATAGAAGTATATGACTAGAAAGTCAAGGTATAAACAATGGCAATTCTTGGAGGTATTAGCGAGGATGCTGGTTTAGAAACTTATGTTATTCATCCTCGCTCTATTAAGACAGAGCAGTATATTAAGTTCTTAGAGCAGCTGAGAGAGAAGTACCCTGAATAAGAGATTATACTATTCGTTGATAATCTTTCTGTTCATAAGACTAAAGAAACAAGGAAGAGTTATGAACAACTTAGAATAACGCCAGTGTTCAACGTACCTTACAGTCCATAGTTTAATGGAATTGAGTTCTACTGGGGAATATTAAAAGGTCATTACAAGAAACTGCTGCTATACCACTTGATGCATGACCTACCTATCGATACAGTAGACTTTATTAAAAGCTCAGCGAAGAGAGTAGATAATTAATTGGTTTAAAAGTGTGCTAAAGAAGGGAGAGTGAATGTATATAAATAAGTTTTATAGTTAAGTTAATGAATATTTAAGTCACATTTAAAACTCTTTTGTGAGAGCTGGCTTCTCTTTCTTTTCTTCTACTTCTTGCTTCCCTCCTCCTAAGTTTCTTCTCTTGCTGCCAGCTCCAGCATCTATGTTCATTGACTCTGGAGGCTAAATATTTGAATAAAGTCTCTTGCTAACTTCATACTTTGTCTGCGACTTTCGCTCTCTGTGAAGCTTGCTCTATTCCTTCATCAAGAAGATGCCAGTACCAGATTTTTCTAAAGAGTTAAGCTACAAATCTTACTTGAAATATAAGGGTGCTTCTGCAGCTCTGATAGCCAGCTCTCACTTATCTTGATCCCTTGTTTGTCCTTATCTTCTGAAGAGATGCTGACCTTTTCTTATGAGATTCTTGAATAATTTCTTTCAAGTAATCTCCTTTAATCGTTGCAAGTATGGCAAAGAAAGAGTTTCTTTCAGGTAGTTTATTTGACAACTACTTCTTAGTAGGCAGGTACTGCGAAACCTCTGGGTCGTTCATAGCATCATCATATAAGTTAGTCACTGAAATCTCTGGATAGTTTGGAATCTCTGCAAACTTTACATCTTAAGTTTTCAATGCTTTCTTCTCTTCGCAGAGTATCGCTCTTAGAAATGAAATTTTAGTACCTTCCATCGTTGGCAGGAACAAACCAACTACATAATCAAGATTAGTTACTATGAGTTCATTACCTTGCTGCACCAGGTAGCGATGCAAATCCTCCTTGCTTCTAAATCTTTGAATCAATTCTTGTGCTTGCACTCTTTTCATTGCATCATTCATTGACTCCATCTTGTTTACAGATCTAAGAAATGATATTCAAATTTAAGTTTATTGATTTCAATTATATACCTCTGTAAAACTTACTATTAAATATGGGCATCCTATAGGAGGTCAACCTCTAAGAAGGATATGGAGAAGGTTTTGAGAACTGGTTTCAAACTTGAGAGATTGATATCAATTTCTACTGTTATAGTTCCATATTTTTTAATTTAAATTGGTACGTACTTAATTAGGAGCAACTCCTAAAATGCTAGTACTTAATTAGGAGCATTAATTAAAGCTAGTACTTAATTAGGAGCACCCTAAATTTAATCATAAAATCACAAAATACCTCCTAAAGCAGTACGTACTTAATTAGGAGCACCTCCTAAACTGGTACGTGCTGTAATTAACTTATTATTGAAAAAAAAAATGGTTAATTTATCACCCATATTAAGAGCTGGATCGTCTCTTAACACTCATAATTCTTCTCTAATACTCTAAGAACTTCCCTTGAACCTTGTAGGCTTGCAAAGCTCTTATATAAGCTCTCAGTTATAGAGGCAATTTTATAATTTTAAATTCAAATTTAAATATGAGCGCTAACATTTTAAGAAAAACAACAGCACTTACTAAAACTAAATGAGACTTACCTTTGGCAGCAATAAAAAGTGTGATAGCTGTGAGATGAACTCTCAAAAAGAACTACCAGAGCTATCACTTGAAGTCTCTGTTATTAAAATAGAAATTAATAATAGAAAATAAATGGCAAACAAGTGTGTGGGAGACAGAGAAAAGGAGAAAGGTATTAATGAAATTCCTATACAAACTGAAGAAGTAGAAGTATACTTTTGTGATAAGTGTGAGAGAGACTTCGCTCATAAATCTAGTTGGTATAGGCATATGAAAGAGCATAGAGAAGCCAAGCCAACTGTATACTTAAAGCACGATAAAATCGACGGAAAGTATGATTACTTTGAGTGCCATAAGCAGTATGCTCATGCAAGAGCTTTAAGGAAGCATCTTTTAAAAGCTCACAAGAAAGATTTAGAGATTGAAAAGCATGAAGATGAATTAGAGCTACTAAACAAAAGAAAAGCAAGAGAATCTTCGAAAGTGGTAGAGCTTGAACAAGCTAGTGAATCAGAATTTGTGAGGAAATCACGCATCCTACTAGCATCCGAAATCACTAAGATCATGATTAAAATTCAATATAAAAAGATTCCTGTTCTTGCCTAGATTGACCTAGACACTTCACTTTAAAGCTACCTTATATTAGAGGACTCCTTTGATAAGAAAGTTATCAATGATCATCAGTATACATACAAGGTGTATCCCTTCAACTATCTCTTAAGTGATGAAAAATACTAGATGGAGTTTTCAAATGAGTATCAAGTACTCACTCAAGCAAAGTTTAAAGATTGTAGCTACATAATCAAGTTAGATGCTGTCCTCCATACTAAGGATCATGTTGCTTTCAGACTCCCACTCTATGAAATGACCCTTAGAGATTTCATTACAGATCAAAGGAATCATAAGTAGCTTGGATAAATAGCAACTCAGACCATACAAGGTATAAAAGAGCTTCACAAGTTAGGGTTTTGTTCACAGAGATTTGAAGCCAGAAAATATAATGATAAACTTCTCACCTGTAAGAGTAACAATAATCGATTTCAACAGAGCTTAGAGAGTGGAAGTATCAAGGCTTGGAACTGTAATGGGTACGTAAGGATACTATCCAGAAAGAGAAGACTGGAGAGATGGAGACTTTTAGTGGGATGTGTGGGCATTAGCAGTAATAATAAAAGAGTGCGATATGCCTCGCAACGATTACTACTCTACAAGGTGCGAGAAAGATGCTAAGCAAAGGATCAAGTAGTTTATAGACAAAAACAGAGTCTCTCAATCAATAAAACATATGGCAGAATAAATAATAATAAAACCAAACACAAGATGAGACATAAAAATAGAGCAGATAGAGTTGTGGTTAAGTAAGATAAACTTCAGACCTCTCCCACATGATCCAAAAGTGCATTTTGAGTGATTAAATTAAATACATTTACTATAAATTTCACATTAAAACCTATTAATAACCCCAACCCCTAACAAATTCCCTACAAATCAAAGCACTTATAAACCTCATTAAAGGGTTTTGGGGTTTTGATTGTGCTGATATTTATCTTTTGTCATTAATCATTGTTGTCCTTTTCTTGCTTCGTTGGTTCTCAGCAATCTCCCTGATCCTTAAACCCTTCCTTCAACTTCTCTTATTGGTTGATAAAAATAGACATTCTATCGAAAATTCAAAGTAATCTCAATAGATGTCTAGCAGTTCACCTAGGCTAATTCCACTTTTACCATGTAGATAGGCAGTCTTCTTCAGCTCTCTTACTGTTGATGTTTTGCCTCCATCTAGTTCCTGCTCTTTTCCATATCCTTTTTTTATTTATATTTTATAATTAAAATATTTATAAAATAATTGTTATATTTAATATATTTATATATATATCTAATATTCTTTATAAATTTTTATAACTATAAGTAGTACAAACAAATTATCTCATTTTAAGAATATAAAAACAAGTACAATAATTAATGGCTATAATTGTTAACAATTTATAAATTAAATTAGAGATAAATTAATAAAAATGTTTTTATTGACTCCTTTGCAAACTATATATACATATATTATTGATAATTTTATAATCAATATTATGCAATGTAGTATTCATATTCTTGCATTAACTCTACTTAGCTTGAAATCTTAATTTGCAAGAAGCTTACAACAGTATATTAAATTGGGAAATTTCACAGGCAACTGTATTTCTTAATCTCTCATCTATGAAATATGTCTTTTATCATGATTATTATAGTAATTATTTAAATTTATTAATATTTATATGTGACTGGAGTCTAATTAGAACAGTGTTGAAGTAGTAGGCATGGTTGTTGCATTCACTTTGTTGGCTTGCTTGATATGTTCACTACACAAGCATCTACAAGTGCTCAATCTGAGTCAAAGCAAGGGTAATGCTAGTGCTTTGGTCAGGCATTTCCACCCCTGCAATGACTTCATGATACTTAAGCAAAAGGCCTTATCTTTTAATGATATCATCAAGTGGAAGTAGCGGGTAGTGGTAGTGGGAAGAGCCACAAAACAGCTTCTCGGTGGTTATGATCGGTTGTCTGGATGACATATGCGAATGGTGTTTGAGGGACTTATCGTCGCTGCTGTAAGTCTACTTTGCGATATATGTTGATAATATTGAATGATTCTATTTCTATGTTAAATTATTTAATATATTTATCATTTAATTAATATAAATTAATAATTCTATATATTTTATGATCAAATATATGAAAAATCGTAAAACTATCTTACCTTTTTTAATTGAAATCCCTACTTAATTGGCTCTAAATGACAAGGAAACAGGAGCCTTTAATTCTAGGAAGATACCTTGCACTTGTAAAAGCATATTTTTCTCATAATGAAGACAGAATCGATAAAATTTTCCTTCCTATATTATTTTAAGGATAATTACATTTCATGATTAAACTTTATAATTTTCATCAATAATTCAACCATAATTCAACCATAATTAACAATTATCAAACCTCCTCCACAAGCACAAATTCTCGAGAGAATGAATCTGTGAGCACTCACATGAATCCAATAAGCTGCCTCCACTTCATAGCGAGATTAGACAGCTAGGATGCTAGGACCCATCCACTCATTGCGCACGCATAACTCCACAGTTGCTTACTGTGGAGATGAAGTAACCGATTGTTGCTTTGTTAAACTGGAAAATGAAAGATTGAAGTCTTTGGAGTTATAAATGTGTGCGTCAATGTTTTATCCAGAGGGTGTGAGATGCTGTGCTGTGTTCAAGACAAATACTCGCAAGATTAAAGAATTTATTTTATATATTAATTAAAAAATTGTAGATGAATGACAAATAATCGGTTTAAATATTAATAATAAATTAATGGTTATGATCAATCGGCTAATTTATAAAATATTTGAGTTATAAAAATATATCCAAACTATTTTATATTTCAATAACAAAAAATAGAAACTGAACAGCAAGTTAGAAATAGCAAATAAGAGTATAATATTGGATAGATGGATCAAGGCAAGAAAGCAACTGTGTTAGGTGCGGTGCTATATTTAAATATGGCTTTTATAAATATCTTTAAATATTCTAAGTTGTTAATCACATTTCCATTTTAAATATCAAATTAATTTATTTACTTATTTTTCAAAATTTTTGTAAATTGCTGAGAAATTGTTAGGAGGTATTCACTAACTAATATAAAGTTAGTAAGTTTGATACAAAAACAGAAGGCATTTTCCATTGAAGACATTTTAAGAATCACAAAAAAGTAGAGTGTCACAGTGCTTTTTCGCTTAGTTGAGGAAAATCACAATCTACCATCCAGCCTAATAAGGTGAAACTTCTTATATTAAAATACTATCATTTATTTGAAATTATAAGAATACCTCATGAATCTCCAAGTTTTTCAATGTTTCATAGATCCGCCTATTTATCGTGATTAAGATTTGCCATCATGAATAGCAGTAGTGAAAAGCTGTGCCGGACATCCTAGCGGATCTAAATATTAACTAGCCATTTAAACATTTATATTTTTAATATATTAATATAAGTCCTTAAATTAATATATTTAATTATTTATTTTTTCGATTATGTATAAAAGACAAATTAGAATTTTAATCTGTTGATTATCAGCTAAATGGGAGTTTAAGATCAATCATTTGTATTTATACTTTCTACAATTTGTTATAATAAGTTTTAATGCTCTTGCTCATATCAAGATAAATTAAAAAAGTTAAATAAACTATCGGGGGAGGGGGGTATAAGTCGAAGCAAAATTTTTCCTCCTTCATGACATCTCTATCATATGACACTAATTTATTAATTAAAAATTATATAATAATTACAAAATATATTTTTTTCTGCGACAAATATTTGATATTGGTAAAATAATGAAATATCTTTTCATTATAAAATCATATTAAGTCAATTAAGAACATCATTTACATTGGCTAGAATTCACATTGTCTGGTTGGCATAATATCGAAATAATCAGGGTGTGAGATTTCGATATTATGCCAACCAGACAATGTGAAATGATGTTCCTAATTGCCAATCTTCTTTCTTAATTGACTTAATATGATTTTATAATGAAAAGATATTTCATTATTTAACTAATATTTAATATTTGTCGCAGGAAAAATTATATTTTGTAAATATTATATAATTTTTAATTAATAAATTAGTGTCATGTGATAGAGATGTCATGAAGGAGTTCGAATCAGGAGTTAAAAGTAAATTTTAATAAACTTTGAAATGTTATATAGGGGTGGGATGATTAAATTTATATTAAAAGTCAAAAATTTTTGATGCACCGATTTAGGTTTTTGGCGTTTTTTGAGAAAAAAATTTGCAACCACTTAGACCCCATTCCCCCAAACTATCTATTATAGTATATACCATATTTATCAAATCATAATCATTAAAATGAATGTTTTAAATTCTACTAAATAATCTAAAAACTTACTGGAATTCCAGTTGAAGCTTTCCATCAATCACCACTTAGGAATTTTAATCAACTTAAGATTATGAATATTCCCATAGCATACTGCTTGCCATCAAAAGCAAGATTTCCTAATCCCTACTTTTTCCTCAGCGATATCCCTGAGAACGCCAATAATGCAATCCAAGCTTGGGCTTGATTCAGTAATAATGTGCGTTATCAATTCAATCAAAGGGATCAATTAATTCTATTTGGTTTTAAAAGGGTTTGATTCCTTCTTCAGACAAATTAAGAAAAAGATAAAAAAATAATAATAGAAATGCAATGGTAATAAAACACTTTTGAAGTTATTCTTAGTTGTTGAGGCCTTCAAATGTCAAAGTTTGTGTTAAATGAATGACTTTTCATTAACTGCTACTGCTATGAATTGATGTTGTTCGGATATTAGTTATATTAATGATGTTTATCATAGTTGGTTTATTTTTCTGATTTTGACTAAGCTTTTACTTTGAATATATTATGTACTTATTGAAATTAGTCTCATTTAATTCAGAAGAAATAGCTGTGGCACCTATGAATGACAATAAATTCCATTTTCTGAGTAATTAATTAAATTGTTATCCAAACTTAGATATTATTTATCATTACGTGTTTACTCTATTTTGTAGATTATTAATACTTATTTAAATGAAGCAATAGCAGTCTCTGTTGGTGATGACAATGAAGATGATAACTTAAATGTGAGTGATACTATTTTAATAAGTATTTATTGTTCTTTTTGCAATTCTAAAAATTCACTCGAGTATTTTCGCATAATGTTAATTGAGTTGCTTACATTAACTTATATTGAACAAATACATTCAAAATGATGGTAGAATTGTAAAATGATATGTACAACTATTTGAATTAGTAACTGCAACTATCTAGTTAAATTCCTTATATTTAAATAAAAAATATGAGATTATTTATTATTTAATACTAACTGTAATTAATATTATTATTTTAATCACTTCTCTAATTAAATATTATTCTAGTGTTCTAAGTAGTTGCATAAGCTTCCGCTAAAGTAATATTTACTGTATCTTTATAGTATTTTCTCAGAACAAGTCGAGTTACTCAATCATCCTAATATTTAATAAATAAAATATGAAGTATAGATAAGAGAAAATACTACTGACTGGATTAATAAAGAAATTATTTTTGAATATGACTGCGCAAACTTTAAATAAACAACATCTTTATGAATTAAATTTTTATTTAAAGTTTTGTGGTAAAAGGTACAAAAAACTACCTGTTTATCTTACTCATAAATAAATTTGTCACTTAACAATATACCAGTTTAAAAATCAATTTTCAAATCTTACACTTCAGCCGATGTTGTAAATTAATAATAATTACTTAATGATACTATAGCAATTTGTACTTTTCGAGCAGATTATTTACAAGGAACTTTTTCAAAAGGAAATAATTATATCACATTATATGCTCAAAAAGAAATTCTAGGATTACAACACTCTTTTAATACGGTTAAAAATCATACATAAACTGAAGAAGACAAAACTGCTTTTGAGAGAATATTTTGGCAAAAATTAAAAAATCTTTAATTAGGTTTCTAAATTTTAATAATAGAAATATTTGCATTTAACAGGAACTAATATCACTTATAAAATTGTGATTGGCTTGCTTCAAATAGTAATGCTCACTCTATAAGTTTACTTAACTCGCAAAATTGCTCTAAAAAATGTGGCATTTATAGATTCTAACTGAAGCAAAAAATTGTGGTAATCTCCATAAATATTTTGCACTGCAAAATCGATAATTTGAAAATGATTTAAATCATTCGTAAGTATAAAAATTAAGATCCTCTTTTATAAAAAGCAAAACGCATTGAGAACCGGAGTCTAATTGTTTAACAATTTATATATATTAGGAAAAATGTAGTGAAATAATGCTTTAAATATTTTCCTATAGTGTTTCAATCAGATTAAACCATGTAGAAATTTGCTATTACTAATTCAGTATTTGTAAATAAAATTAAAAATTGATTTGGCACTTAGCAAATTATAGTGTGAAATTAATTCACAAACAAGTTATATCAGCAGTATAAAAAGCTAGAACTTTTATTTGAAAAACAACAAATTAAATGAATTTGCCTAAAGGATTATATGAAAGTTGGGTCGTAAATCATCAAATTTGATGAGCTTGGTGAAGTCAGTAGCAAAATAGATAATTAAAATTATAATAATATCACAATGATTAAATTGTCAGACAGCTTATTTCTATTTCTATTTAAGGGATATGGAGATTATGGCTTCACATATTAAAGTGATTTTTAAGTATTTTACTTAATCATTCTGATCATTGTAAACATCATAATTCCAAGAGAATTGACAATCATTAAAATACTCTAAAACATTTATACAGATAAATCGCAAGTAATTATCAACAATATTACTTTTTAGAATAACAGTATTTTATAAGAAAATGATTTAATAAAAGCTGTCCAAAACACCAGAAATTTTATGATTATAAAAAGCAAGTATTTTACAGGAAAATTTCAGGGAAAAATCTACGTATAAACGGGGATTTAAGAAAGACAGACTTACCCTTTTAAGTACTAATTAATAATTGAAATGTTATCAAAAATTAATTTATGACAATTTCATTTTTTAAAATAAACACTTTTTTTTTAATTAATTAAAAGAAACTCAACTTTTCACAAAAACTTGTTGATTGCATAGAGGTAGTTTGCTTCTTGCTGATTCTAAAAAGTTTATGTTTAAATTTATAACTCAAATTTGACTTCTAACTTTGCTAAAGAGGTGAACAGTTTTTCATTTATTATGAAAGCATTATAATTATAGAGTCTTCAATATTGAGTGACAATTTAACTTACTCTGGAGGAATCGCTACTGTCTAAATTTAAGGCATTATTTTCTGAAAAAAAACTCTGTAATCTAAAATAATTAAGCTGCTTAAGTGCCTGTTCTAAACATACTTGACTCTAATGACTTAGCTTCTAGGTTTGTGAACTTTACATTTATAAACAATCAAATAATTAATATTTTTTCGATTAAAATTTAAGTTAACATGACTCAGGTATTGACAAATAAATTTCTTGTATCACTTAAGAGAATTTTCTTTTGCTAATGCATTGTCTAGAAAAGATGATCATATGTTCAAATTATTGCTTAGTAAATCTAAATTAAAAATTAACAATTTTATCTGTTAATCTCTTGATATTCTCTATTTTGGCATTTCCTATGTCAGCAGTCTGACTATTTAAGATAGTAAATTTTGAAGATATAACTTTAATAAAGATTATGAATCATTTTTAATAGATTTTCAGAATTCAATTTATAAATAGAATAGAACCTTCTTTAACTTCAAGTATTAAACAATATACTTAATTCTTTCACTAGTAATTACTTATTCAATCTAATCTCAACTCGAATATGTCAATAAATTTCTAAGCCTTTGCTGACTCATCTGTTTTTGTGCTTTATTCTTCGAATTTAAACATAAATATAACTTTTTGCAACATAAATAAATTCAATTTGCTAAGTTCTTTTGAAAGGCTTATAAAATTTGATCAAGTAAATTTAACTATTTCAAGCACCGATATTTAACAAGTTAAACTGCAGGAGTAGATTTTTTCTACTTTTCAAGATGTAATAGAATAAGAATACCGAAATAGAAAATTCTTTTACCTCAGCAAAACTTTTTTAACATTTAGAAGCCAATTCTTAACATACCACTTACCTCAATTAGAATTTCTGTTGAAGATTATTTTCTATTTAAAGAAAACAGCAACTTGCCTACTTAAAATAGGGCTTTTATAATGTAGCATCCTCTATTATGTTATAAAATTCTAATTTTACAATATGTTAAAGCAAAGATTCAGATGGAGCTATTCGTATCACCAATTCATTCTTCGATAAGATTATCTTCATTAATAACTGAGCCTAAATAACCGGGTTCAATAAGCTTTAAATGCTCTAATTGTAAGATTAAAAGTTAATTAAATATTTATAGCAAAAATTATTCAAAAAAATATGATTTTTGATATGTATATTTAAATATTTTCTCAGTTAAAATTGGTGCTTTTCCCTATAATAAATACAACCAAAAATGACAGGTATAACGTTTTATAAGATAATTTTTCACCTTATTAACGGCAATTTCCAGAGTATCCTTATAGAAGAGTTAAACTAATATCATAAGAAGAGAAATTGATAGAAAGTGGATAAAATTTACAGGAGAAATCATTGTCGCTATTAATGATATCGATCAAAATTTAATCTTCAATTATGATTCTTTTTAACTGTTCTGCATAATTATAATCAAGTATCAGGGTTGTTTTAAATCACATTGTCAAAAAGAAAAATAATATTTAATGATTTAAAATCTCAAAGACAACCTGGAATAATTAATATTAGTTATTTAATACAATTAAGAAGAATTGACAATCAATAGATAGAGTAAGATTTTGACGCATAATTGGAAAATGAACTGCCAATAAATATGGGTAAAATATACTAAGGTTAAATAGTTATATATAGTTTATAAGATGTTTCTGATGATCGAGAAATTTATCTCCAATATTTTTTTCACCACTTTTGGTCAACCATCCCTCTTCTTTAAAATTAGAGTAAGACACAATTTTCTAAAACAGTAAGAATATAAGTTAAAAGCCAGTTATAAGCTACTTTATAAATGTATTTGCGTCGCCCGTAACTTCGAATATCATGAGATCTGGATGATAGATTCTGGGTGATATTTTGAAGCCAAATTTAATATTAAATATTGAAAATATCATTGTTAAGCTTAGAAGTAAGTGAAAGGCGTATCCTTTATTTATGTAATTTATTTAAACTCCATCAGTACATATAAATGTGTTTGCAATCTCATGGATATTAAAAAATATTTATAAAACAGAGAGAGAGGTAATGGATTTATGTTTCTTTATTTTAGAAATATATACTTTTTCCTAAATTATTTATTTTATCCATTGAATTTTATCTTAATGTGTCAGCGTAGTTAGTAGTTAGTTGGAGCTTCTAAATTTGTCTTGTTAATTTTTGAGGGAAAATTTTAATATTTAGTTTTTTCAATGTACCACCTAATATTGTTTTGAATTTTAATTTTACCTCTTAATTAAGTTTCAAATAAATTAGGAGCACCATCTATTTTAAATAATTATTATTAGAAGTAATTTATTGGAGAAAGTTTGATAAAAATGGAAGTCAAATTCTGAAACTTGGAATAAGTTCCTCCATCTTTCTCTATCTAATTCAAGTTGGTCTCCAAGTGGATCTCTCTATTTAGTAGTTAAATTTAGTAAGATTATAATGGATATTCTTAATTTTAAATTTCATAAACATTTAGTGAAAGTGTAAAAAATTGGAATTATAATTTATAATATGTAAACTTTAAATTTAATCAAAAACTTAATATACTAAAAAGTATTCTTATAGATCAAACGCAGGTGGAGATAGAGCACTCATTAAAAATGTAAGTTACAAAAAACATATCTTTAATTTTTTTTTTATAGTGGTCCTACCTGGTAAGCCCACAGGTGCAGCTGGACTGGTGCTTCGCAGAGTGACAGAGAGAGCAGACATAGAAGTTAAATATGACGATGAAGATGAAGAAGTGGATGATGGACAGGAAGAATAGCACTAATCAGAGAGATTTTCATTTTTGATTTTCTTAATAAGTATTAGTATTAAAGTTATTAAAATAATTAATTAATTAAAGTTTTCGTATTATAAATCATAAATCTATGAATGATGCGATGAAGAGAATTTGATCTCAAGATTTAATAGGAAACTTCAGAAGTAAAGAGGATCTCTACAAATACTTGGTATAGCAAGGTAAGTTAATACTTATAACCAACTTAATAACCATTGTTGGATTGTTCTTGTCAATTTAAAAAGGAACAAAAATCTCATTCTTAAAAACATTACTAAATGAAGATAAAAAAGGTTTTAAGACAATTGAAACTAGAAGGATTCAGATACCTAACTCCCCTGAAAGATCAGTGACAAACCTCTATGTTGATGCTATGAGTGATCCAGATGTTGCGATTTATCTTCTTTCCTAGTTACAACTTTCTAATAAGTTCCCAGAGAGACACTTCTTCTTTGGCGTTCTTGGAACTCTGAAATCTAAGAACTTAAATGAAGTTATATAAGAAGCTCACAAAAAACGCAAAAGATTCAATCCAGAAGAGAGAGTAAAACAAGGCATTAAAATTAGTTACACCTGGCTGTAGGAACTGCAAAATCATCCATTCATCTCAAGTAAGCTTAGACTTCTAACTTTATAGAAAAACCTGGCATTGCGATTTACTTGATGAAAAAGCGAAGGAAATTGAACAGAGAGAGAAAGTCTAAAGTAAAACATGAATTAAGTAAGAGGCTCTTCAAAGATTTATAAAAACCAGATAAGAATAACATAGATGCAAGAGCTGGCACTTAGAGAAAAAACATAGGCGAAAGTGAGCTGTAAGAGGAATAAAAGAAAGAGAAGCCAAATCATTTTAAAAGGTAATTTAATATGTCAATGTATTCATTCGTTTAAATCTAAAATTATTTAAAAACACTAAATCTCCCTTTTATTGCGCTTACTTTAGCTTTCTCATCGCTGACTCTCAAAGCAGCACTTTTAAAAAAATCTACTGTATCTATCTTTAAAAAATCGAAACCCCAAAACCCTTTCAGTAGTTTGATTGACTTTTTGATTGATAAAAGTAGACTATTAGTGCATATTTTATTAGTGTTTTAATAGGGTTTATGTAGAGGTTTAATGTTTAAATATAAGTAATTTAAGTGAGTATACCAAGCGAGTTTTTAAAATATTTCACACTAACATAAGCTTAGAGTCATGTGGCAGTTCTCTCAATTATATCTTTCTAAGTTGATATTTGATTGTTTCTATTGTTTGTTAATTCTCTTTGCTTGGCTTGATAATAGTTGAGTATGCAAGTTCTCTGAGACCTCCATTTATTTTATTTTTATCGAGATATTGTTTGATTCTCTGCTTAGAATCTCTCTCACCCCTGCAGCTAAAGTAATCGTTTCTTGGCATGTCGCTCTCTATTATTATTATTACTGCTAGAGCACAGATGTCCTATTAAGTGTCTCCATCTCTCTAATTCTCTCTCTCTCTGGGAAATATCCAGGAGTGCCGTATACATTTCCTTATGCAGAGACTTGCACTCTTTGAGCTCTGTTGAAGTCAATAATATAAACTCTAAGAGGCTGAAAGTTCATCATGATGTTCTCTGGCTTTAAGTCTCTATGAACATAACCTAGCTTATGAAGCTCTTCAATCCCTTCAACTATCTGCTATACTATCTAGCTAATTTATCTCTGACATCTATTGTCAGATAAGAATTCTCTGTAAGTCATTTCAAGTAAAGGAAGCCTGAAGGCTACATGATCTTTACCAAGTAAAATAGCATCAAGCTAGATGATATGCCTGCACTCATTTAACTTTGCCTTTTAAAGAGCATAATACTCATTAGCAAATTCCATTTGGAACTTGTCATCAGCAAGGAAGTAATTGAAAGGATATATCTTGTAAGCATATTAGTCATCAGTAATGACTCTCTTCTCTATTTATTCTTCGAGAGTGATTGGATAGGCAAAATCTAAGTCAGTAATTTTTAATATGAGAATCTTCATTGCCTCTATTTTAACCATGATTATATTGATCTCAGAGACTGGAAGGTTCTTGACTGCTTTCTTTAATTTAACTTACTTCTACACTTCAACTCTAAGAAACTCCACTGGGTTTCTTGATCTTCTCTTTTAGAGGAATCTATTCCCTGTAGGTTCATGAATAAAGACAAAATTTTAATTGTGCTTTTTCTTTAAGTGGACTTTGAGGTCTCTAGTATGAGAATATGGCTTCTCACAGAACTCACAGACATACTTCCCATCTTTCTTTTAATGCTTGAGATATAACCTTGGCATATCGTTGTGTATATCTCTCAAGTGTCTCTTATAAGTTGACTTGTAAGGGAAAACTTTATTGCATTCTTTGCATTAATAGTCAACTTTGGCTGGTATTTATTAATGCTCTATGGCGGGTTGTTTAACCTCCTCCTCAATTTGCACAGCTTCTTTGATAACCTCCTACTTAACTTATATTTAAATCTCAAAGCTAGACTGGTCAAAGTTGTCATAAGTAGGCTCCCACTGAGTACAAGCGTCTCTGGTCTCTACTTTTCTTGGTTGCTGGAATGATAACTTTTATTGAATTGATCCAAGTAATGCCGCTCTTCTCAAAAGGTTAGCGCTCATTTTAGTTTGCTGAATATATTTTATTATAATAATGATAAAATCTACCTAGATATACTATTATAGTAGAGTATAAGACACTCTGGTAGATTCTTTGCTGAGAGGTAAGAAAATTAACTAACCATAAAAGACTGTAAGTTGACATATTTTATGAGAATTTTATACATTTTAGTAAATTAAAATACTCCTAATGAAGTTTTGTTTCTCTAGGAGGTCCTCCAAATCAAGTTTGAACTTAATTTGGAGGACCTCCTAAAATAATTAAACATTATTAGGAGCAATTTAATGGAGATAGATTGATAAAAATGGAAATCAATCTGTGAAACTTGGAGCAAGTTTTTCAATGCTTCTCCGCATATCTTTTCAAGGTTGACCTCCAGTAGGTCCTCCCTATTTAGTAGTAAGATTTTAATAAACCTATAAAATGAATATCAAAAATTTAAAATAAAAGCAAGATTTAAATAAAAAAGAAACTAAAAAAAATAAATAAATAATACAATCAAAACCCCAAAACCATTTCAGTAGTTTGATTGACTTTTTGATTGATAAAAGTAGACTATTAGTGCATACTTTATTAGGGTTTTAATAGGGTTTATGTAGAGGTTTAATGTTTAAATATAAGTAATTTAAGTGAGTATAACAAGCGAGTTTTTAAAATATTTCACACAAACATAAGCTTAGAGTCATGTGGCAGTTCTCTCAATTATATCTTTCTAAGTTGATATTTGATTGTTTAAATTGTTTGTTAATTCTCTTAGCTTGCCTTGATAATAGTTGAGTATGCAAGTTCTCTGAGACCTCCATTTATTTTTTTTTATCGAGATATTGTTTGATTCTCTGCTTAGAATCACTCTTTTAAAAATCGGTTAAAATTCTTAAACTGAGTGATTTAACAAATATTGTCATTGTGTATAAATCTAACAAAATATATAAATTTTTAGTTAAAGTATGATTAAGTAAGATAAACGTTGACTCGTTAAAAAGATTATTAAATATATTGTTAAATTTAACAGAGTGATATGATATAAAAATAAAAAATTATTATGCTTTACTGAAATATAAATAATCATATAGTGATCTTAATCATTAAAAGTATTAATTTGTATTTAAATATATTTAATTAAAATTAAAACTAATTAAGGATTCAAACAATTCTATATAGATTTATACTAAGTCTATATAGATTTATTATAAGTTAATTTATAAATATTTTGATTCATGATTATATAATAAGGATAATTTATTATCCACAAAAAAGACATATTAGTTAATATTTAGAACAATATTCTTTAATTGTTTGAATTAAGTAAAATCTAAATAGAATTAAGATTAATTTTAAAAAGAAAATATTTTATTAGATCAACTTAGATTATAGAGCATTAGCTCACAATTAACTTTTTTTTTATAATACCTATATTAGATTAAATATAACATTTTAAAAGTGAAATTATTTTAGATTTAATAAGTTAATATTACATTTGTAGTATATATTGTACATTTTAAAATTTATATATTTAATGCACGCATTAACAAATTTTTGAAAGTTGGTAACGCACTTGAAAATTATTATAAATATCTAAAAATGTATCATCTTAAATTTTAACTGAAATGGAAAAGATGAATTGCCTCTCACCCCTGCAGCTAAAGTAATCGTTTCTTGGCATGTCGCTCTCTATTATTATTACTGCTAGAGCCCAGATATCCCATAAAGTGTCCCCATCTTTCCAATCCTCTCTCTCTCTCTGGGAAATATCCATGAGTGCCGTATATATATCCTTATGCAGAGACTTGCACTCTTTGAGCTCTGTTGAAGTCAATAATATAAACTCTAAGAGGCTGAAAGTTCATCATGATGTTCTTTGCCTTTAAGTCTCTATGAACATAACCTAGCTTGTGAAGCTCTTCATTCCCTTCAACTATCTGCTATACTATCTAGCTAATTTATCTCTGACATCTATTGTCAGATAAGAATTCTATGTAAGTCATTTAAAGTAAAGGAAGCCTGAAGGCTACATGATCTTTACCAAGTAAAATATCATCAAGCTAGATGATATGGCTGCACTCATTTAACTTTGCCTTTTAAAGAGCATAATACTCATTTGCAAATTCCATTTGGAACTTGTCATCAGCAAGGAAGTAATTGAAAGGATATGTCTTGTAAAAGCATATTAGTCATCAGTAATGACTCTCTTCTCTATTTATTCTTCGAGAGTGATTGGATAGGCAAAATCTAAGTCAGTAATTTTTAATATGAGAATCTTCATTGCCTCTATTTTAACCATGATTATATTGATCTCAGAGACTGGAAGGTTCTTGACTGCTTTCTTTAATTTAACTTACTTCTACACTTCAACTCTAAGAAACTCCACTGGTTTCTTGATCTTCTCTTTTAGAGGAATCTATTCCCTGTAGGTTCATGAATAAAGACAAAATTTTAATTGTGCTTTTTCTTTAAGTGGACTTTGAGGTCTCTAGTATGAGAATATGGCTTCTCATAGGACTCACAGACATACTTCCCATCTTTATTTTAATGCTTGAGATCTAACCTTGGCATATCGTTGTGTATATCTCTCAAGTGTCTCTTATAAGTTGACTTGTAAGGGAAAACTTTATTGGCATTCTTTGCATTAATAGTCAACTTTGTCTGGTATTTATTAATGCTCTATGGCGGGTTGTTTAACCTCCTTCTCAATTTGCACAGACAGCTTCTTTGATAACCTCTTACTTAACTTATATTTAAATCTCAAAGCTTGACTGGTCAAAGTTGTCATAAGTAGGGTCCCACTGAGTACAAGCGTCTCTGGTCTCTACTTTTCTTGGTTGCTGGAATGATAACTTTTATTGACTTGATCCAAGTAATGCCGCTCTTCTTAACAGGTTAGCGCTCATTTTAGTTTGCTGATAGATTTTTATTTTATTATAATAATGATAAAATATACCGAGATAAACTATTATAGTAGAGTATAAGACATTCTGGTAGATTCTTGGCTGAGAGGTAAGAAAATTAACTAACCATAAAAGAGTGTAAGTTGAAATATTTTATGAGAATTTTATACATTTTAGTAAATTAAAATACTCCTAATGAAGTTTTGTTTCTCTAGGAGGTCCTCCTAATAAAGTTTAAACTTAATTTGGAGGACCTCCTAAAATAATTAAACATTATTAGGAGCAATTTAATGGAGTTAGAATGATAAAAATGGAAATCAATCTGTGAAACTTGGAGCAAGTTTTTCAATGCTTCTCTGCATATGTTTTCAAGGTTGACCTCCAGTAGGTCCTCCCTATTTAGTAGTAAGATTTTAATAAACTTTGAATGGATATCCCATAAAATTGATGAAGAGCGGGCAGCAAATTAAAAAGCAGAAAGAGAGAAGTCTCAGTAAAGCATGAATGAGCAAGACACTCAAAACCCCAAAACCCTTTCAGTAGTTTGATTGACTTTTTGATTGATAAAAGTAGACTATTAGTGCATATTTTATTAGTGTTTTAATAGGGTTTATGTAGAGGTTTAATGTTTAAATATAAGTAATTTAAGTGAGTATACCAAGCGAGTTTTTAAAATATTTCACACTAACATAAGCTTAGAGTCATGTGGCAGTTCTCTCAATTATATCTTTCTAAGTTGATATTTGATTGTTTCTATTGTTTGTTAATTCTCTTTGCTTGGCTTGATAATAGTTGAGTATGCAAGTTCTCTGAGACCTCCATTTATTTTATTTTCATCGAGATATTGTTTGATTCTCTGCTTAGAATCACTCTTTAAAAAATCGGTTAAAATTCTTAAACTGAGTGATTTAACAAATATTGTGATTGTGTATAAATCTAACAAAATATATAAATTTTTAGTTAAAGTATGAATAAGTAAGATAAACGTTGACTCGTTAAAAAGATTATTAAATATATTGTTAAATTTAACAGAGTGATATGATAAAAAATAAAGAATTATTATGCTTTACTGAAATATAAATAATCATATAGTGATCTTAATCATTAAAAGTATTAATTTTTATTTAAAATATTTAATTAAAATTAAAACTAATTAAGGATTCAAACAATTCTATATAGATTTATACTAAGTCTAAATAGATTTATTATAAGTTAATTTAGAAATATTTTGATTCATGATTATATAATAAGGATAATTTATTATCCACAAAAAAGACATATTAGGTAATATTTAGAACAATATTCTTTAATTGTTTGAATTAAGCAAAATCTAAATAGAATTAAGATTAATTTTAAAAAGAAAATATTTTATTAGATAAACTTAGATTATAGAGCATTAGCTCACAATTAACTTTTTTTTTATAATACCTATATTAGATTAAATATAACATTTTAAAAGTGAAATTATTTTAGATTTAATAAGTTAATATTACATTTGTAGTATATATTGTACATTTTAAAATTTATATATTTAATGCACGCATTAACAAATTTTTGAAAGTTGGTAACGCACTTGAAAATTATTATAAATATCTAAAAATGTATCATCTTAAATTTTAACTGAAATGGAAAAGAATGAATCTCTCTCACCCCTGCAGCTAAAGTAATCGTTTCTTGGCATGTCGCTCTCTATCTATTATTATTACTGCGAGAGCACAGATGTCCTATTAAGTGTCTCCATCTCTCTAATTCTCTCTCTCTCTGGGAAATATCCAGGAGTGCCGTCTACATTTCCTTATGCACAGACTTGCACTCTTTGAGCTATGTTGAAGTCAATAATATAAACTCTAAGAGGCTGAAAGTTCATCATGATGTTCTCTGGCTCTAAGTCTCTATGAACATAACTAGCTTGTGAAGCTCTTCAATCCCTTCAACTATCTGCTATACTATCTAGCTAACTTATCTCTGACATCTATTGTCAGATAAGAATTCTCTGTAAGTCATTTCTAGAAAAGGAAGCATGAAGGCTACATGATCTTTACCAAGTAAAATAGCATCAAGCTAGATGATAAGCCTGCACTCATTAAACTTTGCCTTATAAAGAGCATAATACTCATTAGCAAATTCCATTTGGAACTTGTCATCAGCAAGGAAGTAATTGAAAGGATATATCTTGTAAGCATATTAGTCATCAGTAATGACTCTCCTCTCTATTTTTCTTCAAGAGTGATTGGATAGGCAAGAATCTAAGTCAATAATTTTTAATATGGGAATCTTCATTGCCTCTATTTTAACCATGAATTTATTAATCTCAGAGACTGGAAAGTTCTTGACTGCTTTCTTCATTTTAACTTACTTCTAACTTCAACTCTAAGACACTCCACTGGATTTCTTGATCTTCTCTTTTAGAGGAATCTATTCCCTGTAGGTTCATGAATAAAGACAAAACATTAATTGTGCTTATTCTTTAAGTGCACTTTGAGGTCTCTAGTATGAGAATATGGCTTCTCACAGAACTCACAGACATACTTCCCATCTTTCTTTTAATGCTTGAGATATAACCTTAGCATACCGTTGTGTATATCTCTCAAGTGTCTCTTATAAGTTGACTTGTAAGCGAAAACTTTATTACATTCTTTGCATTAATAGTCAACTTTGACTGTAATTATTAATGCTCTATGGAGGGTAGTTTAACCTCCTCCTCAATTAACACAGCTTCTTTGATAACCTCCTACTTAACTTATATTTAAATCTCAAAGCTAGTCTGGTCAAAGTTGTCATAAGTAGGCTCTCACTGAGTTCAAGCGTCTCTGGTCTCTACTTTTCTTGGTTGCTGGAATGATAACTTTTATTGAGTTGATCCAAGTAATGCCGCTCTTCTCAAAAGGTTAGCGCTCATTTAAGTCTGCTGATATATTTTATTTTATTATAATAATGAGATAAAATTCCCCTAGGTATACTATTATAGTAGGTATAAGACACTCTGGTAGATAATTTGCTGAGAGAAAAGAAGATTAATTTAGCATAAAAGACTGTAAGTTGACATATTTTATGATAATTTTATACGTTTTAGTAAATTAAAATACTCCAAATGAAGTTTTGTTTCTCTAGGAGGTCTTCCAAATAAAGTTTGAACTTAATTTAGAGGACCTCCTAAAATAATGAAACATTATTATGAGCAATTTAATGGAGATAGATTGATAAAAATGGAAGTCTATCTGTAAAATTTGGAGCAAGTTTTTCAATGCTTCTCCTCATACCTTTTCAAAGCTGATCTCTAGTAGGTTCTCCCTATTTAGTTGTAAGATTTTAATAAACTAAGAATGGATATCCATAATATTAAATTTCATTAACATTTCTACAAAGAGAAAGCAAGATGGAGTCTATGAATCAAAACCCCAAAACCCTTTCAGTAGTTTGATTGAGTTTTTGATTGATAAAAGTAGACTATTAGTGCATATTTTATTAGTGTTTTAATAGGGTTTATGTAGAGGTTTAATGTTTAAATATAAGTAATTTAAGTGAGTATACCAAGCGAGTTTTTAAAATATTTCACACTAACATAAGCTTAGAGTCATGTGGCAGTTCTCTCAATTATATCTTTCTAAGTTGATATTTGATTGTTTCTATTGTTTGTTAATTCTCTTTGCTTGGCTTGATAATAGTTGAGTATGCAAGTTCTCTGAGGACCTCCATTTATTTTAATTTTATCGAGATATTGTTTGATTCTCTGCTTAGAATCATCTTTTAAAAATCGGTTAAAATTCTTAAAGTGAGTGATTTAACAAATATTGTGATTGTGTGTAAATCTAACAAAATATATAATTTTTTAGTTAAAGTTTGATTAAGTAAGATAAACGTTGACTCGTTAAAAAGATTATTAAATATATTGTTAAAATTAACAGAGTGATATGATATAAAAAATAAAGAATTATTATGCTTTACTGAAATATAAATAATCATATAGTGATCTTAATCATTAAAAGTATTAATTTTTATTTAAATATATTTAATTAAATTTAAAACTAATTAAGGATTCAAACAATTCTATATAGATTTATACTAAGTCTATATAGATTTATTATAAGTTAATTTATAAATATTTTGATTCATGATTATATAATAAGGATAATTTATTATCCACAAAAAAGACATATTAGTTAATATTTAGAACAATATTCTTTAATTGTTTGAATTAAGTAAAATCTAAATAGAATTAAGATTAATTTTAAAAAGAAAATATTTTATTAGATCAACTTAGATTATAGAGCATTAGCTCACAACTAACTTTTTTTATAATACCTATATTAGATTAAATATAACATTTTAAAAGTGAAATTATTTTAGATTTAATAAGTTAAGATTACATTTGTAGTATATATGTACATTTTAATATTTATATATTTAATGGGCGCATTACCAACTTTTTGAAAGTTGGTAACGTGTTACCTACTTTAAAAAAGTTGGTAACGCGCTTGAAAATTAATATAAATATCTAAAAATGTATCATTATAAATTTTAACTGAAATAGAAAAGAATGAATCTCTCTCACCCCTGCAGCTAAAGTAATCGTTTCTTGGCATGTCGCTCTCTATCTATTATTATTACTGCGAGAGCACAGATGTCCTATTAAGTGTCTCCATCTCTCTAATTCTCTCTCTCTCTGGGAAATATCCAGGAGTGCCGTCTACATTTCCTTATGCACAGACTTGCACTCTTTGAGCTATGTTGAAGTCAATAATATAAACTCTAAGAGGCTGAAAGTTCATCATGATGTTCTCTGGCTCTAAGTCTCTATGAACATAAGCTTGTAAAGCTCTTCAATCCCTTCAACTATCTGCTATACTATCTAGCTAATTTATCTCTGACATCTATTGTCAGATTAGAATTCTCTGTAAGTCATTTTTTTATAAAGAACTCTGAAGGCTACATGATCTTTAACAAGTAAAATAGCATCAAGCTATATGATATGCCTGCACTCATTTAACTTTGCCTTTTAAAGAGCATAATACTCAATGTCGAATTCCATTTGAAACTTGTCATCAGCAAGAAAGTAATTGAAAGGATATGTCTTGTAAAAGCATATTAGTCATCAGTAATGACTCTCTTCTCTATTTATTCTTCGAGAGTGATTGGATAGGCAAAATCTAAGTCAGTAATTTTTAATATGAGAATCTTCATTGCCTCTATTTTAACCATGATTATATTGATCTCAGAGACTGGAAGGTTCTTGACTGCTTTCTTTAATTTAACTTACTTCTACACTTCAACTCTAAGAAACTCCACTGGGTTTCTTGATCTTTTCTTTTAGAGGAATCTATTCCCTGTAGGTTCATGAATAAAGACAAAATTTTGATTGTGCATTTTCTTTAAGTGCACTTTGAGGTCTCTAGTATGAGATAATGGCTTCTCACAGAACTCACAGACATACTTCCCATCTTTCTTTTAATGCTTGAGATATAACCTTGGCATATCGTTGTGTATATCTTCTCAAGTGTCTCTTATAAGTTGACTAGTAAGGGAAACTTTATTGCATTCTTTGCATTAATAGTCAACTTTGGCTGGTATTTATTAATGCTCTATGGCTGGTTGTTTAACCTCCTCCTAAATTTGCACAGCTTCTTTGATAACCTCCTACTTAACTTATATTTAAATCTCAAAGCTAGACTGGTCAAAGTTGTCATAAGTAGGCTTCCACTGAGTACAAGCTTCTCTGGTCTCTACTTTTCTTGGTTGCTGGAATGATAACTTTTATTGACATTATCCAAGTAATGCCGCTCTTCTCAACAGGTTAGCGCTCATTTTAGTTTGCTGATATATTTTATTAGAATAATGATAAAATCTACCAAGATAAACTTATATAGTAGAGTATAAGACACTCTGGTAGATTCTTTGCTGAGAGGTAAGAAAATTAACTCACCATAAAAGACTGTAAGTTGACATATTTTATGAGAATTTTATACATTTTAGTAAATTAAAATACTCCAAATGAAATTTTGTTTCTCTAGGAGGTCCTCCTAATAAAGTTTGAACTTAATTTAGAGGACCTCCTAAAATAATGAAACATTATTATGAGCAATTTAATGGAGATAGATTGATAAAAATGGAAGTCTATCTGTAAAATTTGGAGCAAGTTTTTCAATGCTTCTCCTCATACCTTTTCAAAGCTGATCTCTAGTAGGTTCTCCCTATTTAGTTGTAAGATTTTAATAAACTAAGAATGGATATCCATAATATTAAATTTCATTAACATTTCTACAAAGAGAAAGCAAGATGGAGTCTATGAATCAAAACCCCAAAACCCTTTCAGTAGTTTGATTGAGTTTTTGATTGATAAAAGTAGACTATTAGTGCATATTTTATTAGTGTTTTAATAGGGTTTATGTAGAGGTTTAATGTTTAAATATAAGTAATTTAAGTGAGTATACCAAGCGAGTTTTTAAAATATTTCACACTAACATAAGCTTAGAGTCATGTGGCAGTTCTCTCAATTATATCTTTCTAAGTTGATATTTGATTGTTTCTATTGTTTGTTAATTCTCTTTGCTTGGCTTGATAATAGTTGAGTATGCAAGTTCTCTAAGACCTCCATTTATTTTATTTTTATCGAGATATTGTTTTGCTTCCTCTGGCGTTACACATCACTCTTTTAAAAATCGGTTAAAATTCTTAAAGTGAGTGATTTAACAAATATTGTGATTGTGTGTAAATCTAACAAAATATATAATTTTTTAGTTAAAGTTTGATTAAGTAAGATAAACGTTGACTCGTTAAAAAGATTATTAAATATATTGTTAAAATTAACAGAGTGATATGATATAAAAATAAAGAATTATTAAGCTTTACTGAAATATAAATAATCATATAGTGATCTTAATCATTAAAAGTACCAATTTTTATTTAAATATATTTAATTAAAATTAAAACTAATTAAGGATTCAAACAATTCTATATAGATTTATACTAAGTATATATAGATTTATTATAAGTTAATTTAGAAATATTTTGATTCATGATTATATAATAAGGATAATTTATTATCCACAAAAAAGACATATTAGGTAATATTTAGAACAATATTCTTTAATTGTTTAAATTAAGTAAAATCTAAATAGAATTAAGATTAATTTTAAAAAGAAAATATTTTATTAGATCAACTTAGATTATAGAGCAT